>CAEGAD010009064.1:0-38702 GCA_903067055.1 Poeciliopsis paucimaculata
ATATATTGAGAAGTCGTAAGTAAATAAAGTTGTAATAAAATGAAAATAAAGTGATAATGTTACAGGAATAAAGTCATAAAATGAGATTAAAGTTGACAGAGTGTGGCTAAAGAAGTGTGTTACAAATGGGAATGTTTTTCAGAGCGGTATTTGTGTTCATGGGACTACAATCACTGTGACACACAGTCACAGCCATATAGTTACCTAAGAAATTAATACAAAGTTCTTATTGTCACTTTCATGTTTATCACAACAGTATGACATCAGGGCCAAATTAAGAAAATAATTAAGAATAAAATTACAAAAATAAAATCATAAAATTAAAAGAATAACGTCAAAATAATATGAGAGTAGTTAAGAATATTAAGAATGAACTCGTACAACAACAAAGTCATGATATTATGAGAAGTCGTACGTCAATAAATTTGAAATAACGAGGAAAAGTTGTAATAAGATGAGAATAAAGTCGAAATAATAACAAAATGAGTCAGAATATTTTGAGATTAAAGTCATAACATTAGGAGAATAAACCCGTACAATAATAACTTTATAGTTTACAATTAGTCCTACTTTAATAAATCTTAAATAGCATGAGGAAAAAAGTCATAATATTTGGAGATCAAAGTCGAAATAATGTGAGAATAAAGTTGAAATAATAAAGAGAAAAAGACAGAATATTTTGAGACTAAGGTCACAATATTGCAAGAAGTCGTACGTGAATAAAGTTGAAATATTATGACTGTTCTTATATTATCTTGACTTTATTCTCAACATTTTATTATTTTATTTTATTGTTATAAAGCAATAGGTCCACCCTCGGTAGTTAAGTGCATAATTTGGTAAACCTTACAACCTTATGCTTTTCATGTCCAAATTTAGTCCAAAATGATCAACTATCTAACAACTACACGGTGCGCAGTGTCCTTGCTGAAATTAAACTGAAGTACGCTGAACAAATTGAACTTTTTGGTAATGGCGGTCGCCGAGTCAGAGACACGATGAGGTCGGCTGCAGCGGAGGCGGCGTGCGCAGTTAGCTGTGCAGCGACGCGCAACACGCCGCCCAGGATAAAAGGCCTTTCCTCCATTACTGCCAGCCGCTGCCACTGTCCAGTGAACTCCCGTTTGATCTTAATGAGGTCACGCAGGTATGGCTGCACACGCCATTAGATTCTGCTACCTTCACGATTTCAACTGCTTCACCAATTGAAGGAAAAGCAAACATTGCTTCCTCCTCCTGCTCCAACTGCACGCAACTCTGCTTCAAACTCCTTGTTGTGTTTCTGTCTGTAAGCGATGATGAAGAAATACGATAAATTTCAGAAGCTGACTGAAGCCAGGAGGCATTTCTGACCAATCATTAATGCAGCCAGATCCCAGCAGGGGCGGCTCTAGGGCTGGCTTACGGGGGCCAAGCACTGAGACTGCAAGTTCATCTAAATTCACTGAATTCACTAAATAAACAATTGAAAACTATTTATTTACCCAAAGAAAACACATTAATAAGTTTACCACAAAACTGTGCAGTAGATTTGTTTGTTACATGATTAGCCCGTTTAGCTTAGCAAAGCTTACGCTGCAAAAAAAATGTTTTTGGCTTAGTTTCTAGTGCAAATTTCTTATTGAAATAAGATGAAATTAAATTAGAAGTAACTTTTCAGGTAATAAATATGAGCTTGATTTAAGTAATTCCTTGATATTTATATACAGAAAATATATACATTTTTTATATATTTTGTTGACAGAGACTTCACAGCTAATTAAATTTGTTTTTAAGTATTTTTGATATTGAAAATGTCTTCCAGTTCCAGTGTTAAATGCTCACTAGAATTTAAAGTTTACTGACATTGTCAATGTGTTCTTGCGTTATTCCATTACTGTCAGTTGAAAATGGTCTCAGAACAACAACATTATTGTTTATAACTTCTGAGACAATTTGTTATTGTTAGAGGCCGAGTGGCGGGTAATCGGATTACATTTTTGATTTGAATTACAGCAATACTTTTATTTAAATTCCTCAGTGTAAACTGGGGCTTGTTGTAAACTGTAAACACCCTGATAAGAAGTGGATAATTAAAACAAGGCATTAGCGACGGACACCTGTGTTTAACCTGTCCCATCACACTCGAGGCCTTTTCAGCATGAAATAAACTCCAACCTTTCTTCTTCTTCTTCTTCTAACACCGTCGATCAAACATGGGAGGGTCGCTGTGAGGCTTCTCACTGATCCCACCAAAACCCATCAACTGTGTCTCTGCCTGTTTGCACAGTAGTAAACCCAAAGAGAGCCCCACCCCCACCAACATACTCTCCACCATAAACCTGCCCTGTTTTACGCATGATCTTTAAAGACTTTAAAAAATATAGAACAAGGCATCCAAAACGAATAGTTTGGAGAGTTTAGAGTCCTGTTCTATGTGTGTGTGTGTGTGTGTGAGCCGAGACCCTCGGCAGTGACATATAGAGCCGCTGATGTTAGCTCAGTGCCAGGTGAGTCTGTGAGCAAACACAGCAAACAATAGCTGCAGCCCATCTCCTCCTGTTAGCTCAAAGACAGCCATTGTTCTGCTCACACACACACACGCACGCCCGCGCGGTGTGTGTGTGTGTGTGTGTTACACACTGAGAAGATACCCCCACTGTGTACAGGTAGCACATCAACACATCCACTGCCTCATATGCAGATGTGGTCAGGTGGAGTTTGTTGCTTAGCGTCACTTAAGTGAATATTTTTTTAATGTCATCAGTGGTGAGAATACTTTTAGTAGTTTTTGCTAACTTTTGAAAACATTTAGCATATTTAGCTTGATAAATCCTAAAGCGCTGATTTGTAAGCTTTCGTTTAAATTAAGTTCGACATGTGATTTGAAGTTTTGGTTATTGACTCTTAAAGGGGCAGTATTGCCCCTTTAAGAATCATAATGCCACTACAGCACAATCAAGTAACTATGTCACCGCTAGTTATCATAAAAATGCTGTATATATCAAAAGTAACTTAATAATTGAACAACTTGAAATTGGGCCTCTGTCTCTTTAAAATCTCCTGCTTGTTCTGAAGCTCCGCCTTCAGGAAGTCATTCCAACATGAGAAGTGGCTCCTATAAGGAGCTCAGCAGTTCCATCAGGTGTTTGCTAATTTCTGCTGGCTAGTCTGAAGGGCCTGACTGAGGGGAGGAGCTTCGTCCACCAAGGCGTTTCATTGTGAAGTGGATGAATGGTTGCCATGGAGATGAAATGATTTCTCAAACATTAATGAAAGAATCAAAGCAACACTCCAGGTATGTTTTAGTTGCAGGAATAATATGATGTAAAGCTAAAAAAGGTGATTTTACATAATACTGCCCCTTTAAGAATTCTTCAAGTAGACATTTATATTCATGCTCTTATTTTGAAGTCTGTTTATGCAGCGTTCTGTTTCCTCTCCTCACCTTTCTTCTCTCTCTGTCTCTCTCTCTTTTTTCACTATTTTGATTTCAAACAAGAAACATAAAGGAACAAAATAAAACAGTAGATAACAAGATATAAACATATACACAATCTAAAGTTATTATAATATAAAGATTATAATATTAAAGTAAACTGGTTCTCAAGAATTGTAGTCTTACAAGGGCAGCTTCTGCTAAATACTGTGGCTTTAGCGGTTAGCATTAGCAGAACTAATGTTTCTAATTAGTTCTGTAGTGTTAGCATATGTAACTTTAGTGACGCTAACTTTTTAGTTAAACTTGAGCAACCAGGTTATCACATCTTTTTATGTTTTACATACCCTGCACTTCTTAGATATTAACTATTTTATTTATATGTCAGATTTAATGTCAAAAACACTTTTTAAAATGATGTATCAATATTTTATTTTTTTATCACCAAAGTCTGTCATTTTCCTCACGCTGTGAAGACAAGCAAATATTCACCACACAGTGCATCTAAAGCTCTGATCTAAATCCCAAATTTACACCTGTGGGAGTATCCATTTTTCTGGTTCTGACTGACAAACAGCCAGAACCATCATAATCAAAATAAGTCCAATGACTAAGATCACCTGCAAAATGCAACACACCTCTGCTGTGACACAAACTCCAACTGCAGATTTACGTCCGGATCCCAGCACAGTATTTTGGGTTGAGTTCTGGACTTTGGCCCATTGCAACATCTTATTATCGCTCTGTTTTTTGGCCATTCTGGTGTAGATTTGCAGCTACATTTGAGATAAATGCACCACAGTGGAGTCCAGTTTGGTTTAAGTTTTACCTTTCAGACACAGGAGCATTTGACTGAGCAATACTTCAGCTTGCAGGCAGGTTCTCCAGCTTCTGCCTCAATACTGCTGCAGCAGTGTGGTTTCTCCTGGCAACCTTTCCAAAAACAGAACCAAAATTAGTCAGCTTTTTTTCTTATTTCTACACATTAAATATTTAAATTAAAAGCATTAAACCTGTTCTGGTGTTTGCATTTTTGTCTGAAGTGTACAACTGACAGCAAGGTGAAGATTTATGCCACTTTATTTAAGATTGGATGCATTTTAAAATATATTTTGACTATGATTGAATCTTGAGATTACAGATTAATTGTTTTTTAAATGTTCTGAATATTATCATTTTGATTGTGTCAGAGCTTTTTTAAAGGTAAAGAAAAGGTATTTGGATCAAAAAAGTTGGTATTTTTCACCAATAAATAAAAAGAGAGAAAAAAACAAAGAAAAAGAAAAAATATAGAAAAAGAAATGAAACAAAGAAAAAGAAAAGAGAGTAAAAGAAAAGGCAACAAAAAAGATAGAAAATGAAAACAGATGAGGAAAAGGGAAAAGAAGGAAAGAAGCAAAGAACCAGAGAAATCCTACATCTGCTAAAATCTGGTGCTTCTCCATTTTTGTTTACATTTCGTGAAGAACAAAATTGTGTTCAGTGTCTTCTTCAGAGGTTTTTGTGTCATTTTGTTCAGGAGTTCTTGGTGCAGCGCCCCGACAGGCGAGAAAGGGAACAGGTTGTTTGGTTGGTTTGATTCGTTGCAGTGTGAAACGAAACCACGGCAGCTGAAAATGTTGCAACTTTTGTCCCCAATCAGAAAGAATCTACTGGACTATCAGGTGTGAAAACGGCCTAAATATACAGTACGATTCTTAATTAGATAGATTTTAGACCAGTTCACCAAACCTTATCCTTCTGACCTGCATGTTGAAAACTCATCTGGTGTTTTTTTTAGGTTTGGGATAATAAAATAATAAAACTTTTTGCGACTGACAGGTTTTTTTTCTTGTTTGCAGCCGTGTAAGCAGACAAGGCGAACATCCTTGCTCCTCCTTAGCTGTTCTCCCTCCTCCCATCCAACATATTGTTCAAACACACCAGGTAAACAGCTGAGCGGCGCATGCGCATGTGTGTAAATTCAAGAGAAAAAAAGCATCACGGCAACAAAAAACAGGGAAGGAAAAAGTCAGGATTTACAGGCAGAGATAGCAGGGAAGAGACACAGAGGCCTTTGTCTGCCTTATCCTCTCCTCATAAGTGTCTCACATTTTAACCCCATGACTTCTTCACCTCTCATTCCCCCCAATCATCCCCTTCACTTCCACACCCTGCCCCATTCATCCCTCCGCCCCGCGCTCCATCCCAGTGCAAACACTTCTCTGCGCTGCGGGAACAAAGCACGGATGAATAATGGCAGTGAAATGTCACCGTTTCTTCATGACGGCCGCCTCCTCCCCTCGCTCCCCGCCAGCGCCGAGCCCAAGGTTATCCATTAACCAGCCGCCGCAGCACCTGAACCTGAACAATGGGCAGAAACACGCAACAGGGAGAAGGGAGATGGAGGATAGAGGGAAAGAAAATGCTTTATCTTAATATTTGAACCAGTCAGGAATGCTGTGGAAAAGTTAACCCTGGGTGTAGCAGCTCATTTCAGTCTAAGTTAGAGCAACAATTTCTATACACATGGACGCTTTCTGCAGCACAAAATCTCAATTTCTGACCAAAAAGATCAGTAATAGGATTGAGGAAGAACATTAGTCAGTTAGTCTCCTAAAAATTTGGAGGAAATTTTTAGATTAAAAATATACCTTTAACATGGAAAATGTACCCACTACTAGCTGGTAGCATTTGTAGCTAGCTAAATGTGTAGCTACAGTAATAGGATTGAGAAATAAAGTTTTTTACTAGAAAGACTAGTGCAAAAATAAATAAGACTTTATGGTTTGACTCAAAAGGTCTTCTAAAATTTTGTAGAAAACAAAATTAGTCTAAACTACAATTTTAAATGTAGTTTAGACTAAATTAAAATATACCGATAACGTGGAAAATTTACACACTACGAGCAAATAGCACGTATAGCTCGCTAAATTTCTAGCTAAAAATTTAAGATCTAGTAAGATCAGTAATATTATTGAGAAGGCAAGTTTTTTTCTGTCGTTTGACTTGAAAATTTCAAATCAAATTAAAATATAACTTTAATATACATTTAATTTGTAAAATGTACACTCTACTAGCTAGTAGCATTTGAGCTAGCCAAATTTCTAAATACAGTGAAAGATCAGTAATAATATTTTTTTCCTGTGGTTTGGCTTGAAAGTTTTAGATGGAATTCAAATATTTTTAGTATATCTATGATGTGTAAAATTTACTAGCTAGTAGCATTTAAGGAAATCACATGTGAACATCACGTGCCACATGAAATATTTCACTCAAACTTTCACATGTAAACAATATGAAACACGTCAAAGCACATGAACACATGTGATTTTGGAATGTTTGGTGGTAAAACCCCATGTGATTCACATGTTTTCACAAGTGTACTACATTGTGTATCACATATGTTGTGTGTGATACACATGTGAAAACTTGGGAATCACATGGATTTTTACCAAGAAACATTCCAAAATCACACGTGTGCTTTTACATGTGTTTCACATCATGAAAAATGTGGTCCATACAAATTTTCAACAATGTGAAACACATGTAAAAGCACATGTATGTGTGTGATTCTGGAACGCTTTGTGGTAAAAACCCATGTGATTTCCAAGTTTTCACATGTGTATCACATATTTAATATGACACACGTGATATATGTGATACACATATTTTACATATGTATCACATACATGTGATTCACATGAAAATGTGTGAAACATGGAACAACATGTGAAGTGGTAGTGGTACCCCTTCACATGGGTATCACACATGTGAAATCCATGTGAAAACATGGCAATCACATGGGTTTTTACCACAAAATGTTCCAGAATCACACACATACATGTGCTTTTATATGTATGTCACATATCCTATATGTGATACACATATTCTATATGGAGATACACATGTGTATCTATACATTCCATTTGTAGATACACATGTATAAATGTGCTTTTACATGTGAAAATTTGTAAGGGCAACCCCCTTCTGATAAAGTGTTGCTGCTAAATTTTGAGCCGTGTTGTCGGTGAGCCGTGGGGTTGTTGATGAATAAATTATTTTTTTTCACACTAAGTTCTTTCAGTCAGTGAAACTAAAAATAGTTCCTTATGAACCCTGGTTGTTTATTTGTTCTGCCCTGTAGTTTTTCCCCGTTGAGCAATCAAGAGGGCTTTTTGAGTCACGGCGGTTTGGTAGTGACCCGCCACGGTAACCAGAACCCTTTGGAGATTTTGACCTGCTCGCGTACGAAGGGCAGGCGTGGGAGAGGCGAATCGTCGACGAGTGGAGGGAGCGCGCTCGGTAAATAAGACGTTTGATTCATGCAGCGGATGTTTTGAGGGAAACAGACCTGAGGATGTAGCGCCGCTAACTTTGGGTCTTTTCCCTCTCTGTTTTCAGGGGAGGAAATGAACCGAACTGGACCCGTTCTGTTTGCCTTGCACTGGACCCTCACTGAATCTGGAGCAGGAAACGTCCTTCATTGATTCATTTTACGTCTTTCTCTGCATCCAAGACGCACCAGCGCTCTGCCAGAGACGTTTTTGTTTCTGTTTACACAAAATATCACTGAAAAGATGACGGAACAATTAAATCTGTTAGGGTGTTAGCAGCGCAAAATGCTCAATAAAAAAATCTCAAATTACCCTTTATCGGCCACTAGGAGGCAGTAACACTAAACATGACACCTCAAAATTCAAAATAAGAAAATGTATGGTTTTACAAACCACAAGAATGTAAATTTTCCAGCCAAGAATATTGAAATTCTCAATAAAAAAATCTCAAATTACCCTTTACCTGCCACGAGGGGGCAGTAGCACTAAATAGTAGCTTGAAATTCAAAAATAAGAAAATGTCTGGAAAATTGGCCATTTCAAAAACCTCCTGAATTTGAAATTTCAGCCAAGAATATTAAAATTCTCAATAAAAAAAAAGACAAACCACCTGTGACTGGCCAATGGGGGCGATAGCAATAAAAATATTGGGTTTCTAAAAACAGACAAGCACTTAAGAAGAAAACACCAAAGCAGTTTTTGATAAGTTGATCATTTTTGGTGTCTGGAAAATGAGCCATTTCAAAAACATCCAGAAAGTAACTTTTTTAGGCAAGAATACTGACATGTTTAATTTATAAAATA
This sequence comes from Poeciliopsis paucimaculata, assembly GCA_903067055.1. NCBI lineage: Eukaryota > Metazoa > Chordata > Actinopteri > Cyprinodontiformes > Poeciliidae > Poeciliopsis > Poeciliopsis paucimaculata. The sequence continues at coordinate 8,539 of CAEGAD010009064.1, forward strand.
CCGATTTACCTTTGACCAGCCACATCTGGGGCGATAATACGAAAAATATCAAACATATTTCACTGGAATTTTATGAGAAAGACCAACAGAACGTAGAATACAATTATGAAGTAGAAAGAAAATTACACGATTCAAGACATGTAAAAAACTGAAAAGTGCGCTGTGCAAATGTATTTAGCTGCCTTTTCTCTGAGTGCAACCAATTGCCTTTGGAAGTTGCTTGTTGACTGCCAATAGTTTAACAGTATTTAATCTAGTGACAGTATAAATAAAGGAAGGAAGGACGTTGATATGGAAAGTAATTAAAAAATAAAAAAACATGGCGCAGGAAAGGAAGGAAGTAGCAAAGCCTGGAGGAAATATACAAGTAGGTCTGCTATGAGGGCTGCACAGTGGCGCAGTTGGTAACACTGTTGCCTTGCAGCAAGAAGGTTCTGGGTTCAATTCCCAGCCGGGGTCTTTCTGCACAGAGTTTGCATGTTCTCCCTGTGGGTTCTCTCCAGGTTCTCCAGCTTCCTCCCACAGTCCAAAAACATGACTGTCAGGTTAATTGGTCTTTCCAAATTCTCCCTAGGTGTGTGTGTGCATGGTTGTTTGTTTCTGTGTTGCCCTGCGACAGACTGACCCCGCCTCTCGCCCGGAACATAGCTGGAGATCGGCACCAGCAACTCCCGACCCCGTTAGGGACAAGGGTGAAGGAAAATGGATGGATGGGACTGCTATGATAAATTTAGCTAAATTAGTTTAGAAAGTGATTAACTGATTTATTGGTTATTATCTAAATATTAAGGACCTGAAGGAAGGAAGCATAGGATATTTAGAAGATACCATGCAAAACTTTTATTATTTAACCAGTGTTGGATCTAAACCTGGATCTCGGCGTTTCTGGAGTTGCTTTTCATCTGCGTGTTTTCTCTGATTTCTCAGCAGGAGAAGGAAAACTAGCTGCGGAAAGAAAAGTGAATGAATGGTGGTGTTATTTATTTGGTTTGGTTGACTGAAAAATTACCCGCCATGTCGCTAATTTTGTCCCGTCTGAGCAGCAGACTCCAACAGGGAGTGTGTGTGTGTGTGGATGTGTGTGTGTGTGTGTGTGTGGGGGTGTGTGTGTGTGTGTGAAAAGTGTGTGTGAAAAGTGTAAAAAACCTTGTGTAAATGACTGATTTATGCGCATTATCTATTTATGGCATGTTTGTGGGAAATTGTGTGTGTAGCAGAATTTCAGCAGCCACGTGTAAACTCTACGAGCGGAGCAGCTGCACTCTAAAATGGCTCAGGAAAAGGCCAGTGTTTATCTTTTTATATACAGTAGGTGAAATTTACTGTGTATGAAATTTAGGCGCAGAAAAAGTTACTGGTATTATGTTGTAGGATTCTAATAGTTTTGGGGTTTTCAATGTGGTTTAGTTTAATATTGTTGTGACTTTGTGTTTATCTAATTCAGTTCATTTTAATACGTTTTTAGAGTGTGTTTTTACCAGTTATTGGTTAAATATTGTTTAGTTTTTTGTGTAGTTCTTATTAGTTATTATAGTCAGGGGTGGAAATTAGCATCCACCACTGGCCAAATGCGGGTAAAAGTCTGAAGTGGCGCTTAAATTGGAGCAACGCACCCGCAACTGTGGCAGGTTGACAATTTGTACAAGGAAAAACAAAATATATCAAATATAATTTTTATCCTCCGCGGCAGTCCATTGGTTGATTTCATTGACGGACATTGGGCTTATCCAATGACATCCCTCAGTCCTCCTTAATGAATAGCCAATACACCCATTTTCAAAAAATGTATCCAATTATTGTTGAATATAAAATATTCACATTAAGTCCACAAAATGTCCGCCATTTTGCGGACTAATGCAAAATGGCGGACATTTCGATTCAGCTGACACAAACTGTGTTGGGGAGACAAAATCTATTTCACATTAGTTCGAATTTAGGCTAATTAATTGATTAAAAAACAGGAAATGAAGAATATTATAATTTCAAAATGTTTTAGTTAGTTTTGCACTATATAGTTCCAGTTATCATTTTTCATCCACTAATTAGTGTTTTTATTTATTTCTCTTAACAAAGATGTTTTCTCAATTTCAGTTTTTGTTATTTTAGTTAGTTAACTGTAGTAACCTTGAATGATGTTTCCATCAGTTAGTTTTAATTATTTTCTAGAGTGTGTTTGCCTGTTTTTATTAGCAACAGTAGTTGTTTCGATTAACATTAAGGAGCAGAATTCAAAAATACTGTGATTATGTATGCATCAAGTGGAAATGAATACTCAACAGAAGATACAATTTTTTAAAAAATAATTCAGTTATTGTTGATAACTGGCATTTTCTCCCAACTTTTGGTCCCGCCATTTTGTGGACTAGCGTAGCGTAGCCACCATGAGGACAATGGAGTGCCGTAATTTAACAAAATCTGACATGAAGAAATCCATTTCACATCCATTCGAAAGGCTAATAAACAGATTTATAAAACACAAAAATGAAAAATATCTGTAATTTCAGTATTTTTTAGTTTTATACAGATTCCAGTTAGTTATCTTTTTCCTCATTAGTTACCATTTTGATTTATTTCAGCTTATGAAAATGTTTTCTCAATTTAAATTGTTGTTACTTTGTTAGTTTTATTTCCCTGTGAAAATCTTGGAATTTACAGGAGGATGATTGACAGCATTAAGACCCGCCTCCTGGCTCTAATTGGTTGGGTTTTTTCCATCAGGAGCGGTGCATTTCTTACCAGTAGTAGCAGTGGGAGGAATAAGAGAGTTTCTATCAGATTATCTGTCTCACAGCAAACTGTCACAAAATGGAAACAACTTTAATAGATATGAAAAAAAGTCTGATTTTTTTCAAATAAAAATTCTATACTGCAGCTTTAATGAGTTTTAACCGTCTTCACAAGCAAACTAAGCGTTTCATTTAGATTTGCTGGCCTCATTCAACTTCAAACAAAATCCAGAAGGAGGGAGAAAAGGCATCTGCTATTAAAGAGATAAACTGTCAATTTGAAAAAGGCTAAACGATGGTCACTGTCATCTTCTCTTTGTAAATTTGACATTTTATCATGGAAGATTGGTCACAGAGATTAACTGTTGGCTTTACAAAAGTGAATTTACAAAACATCCTGTTTTTTTTGCAAGTAGTTAGGGTTAGGGCTAGGGTTAGACTCTATCATGGATGAAAACAAAAACTCATAGAAATAAAACTTCCAGTTTCATCTCGGTGTTACCGCTGAAGCATCACCGATCTTTGAAGGCAAACCAGTCGGACCAGTTACATCCCAGCTCTGCTCTGTTTGTTCTGAACCGGCGTTCTGCTCGCTGCTCACAGCTGCTTTAACCGGGCCAAACGCCGCAGTCGTTGGATTTGACTCCAACTCAAATGGCACCACTACATCGCAGGGTTCAATCATTCACATCAACAAGACGCGATCTGCAGAGCAACGTACAAAAACTGCAGAAACACAAGATCACACCAAAGTAATTTTGGTCTAGTTTCTCGTGCAAATATTTTAATATACCTGAAACTAACTTAAAAGTAACTTTATTTTGTTTTTAGTAAATAATTTCTTAAAATTGATGAAAAAGTTCTAGCTCTATTGGCAGATTAATTTACTTAAACCACTGGAAAAATGTCTTGTACATTTATCTGCCTAAGGAACTAATTCATTTTTTATTAATTCTAAGGAATTATTGACTTATTCAAAATTACTAAGACATTTGTCACATCCTCACAACTCGACGCTTACACTCGCACGTGAAAATAGCTGCAAAACAGATGTGCAATTATACAACCGTACATCTCTGAAAAGCAGAAGTGGCGCCTCCTGCACAACCACCATAGATGCAGCACGTGGTTTCTGGATGGTAAGCCAACAACAAAACACTTGTATCTTCCACTTGTCTCTGAGCTGTAAAAAGGCTCTGCTCGGGTTGCTAGGTGACAGAAATCAGCTGCTGATTTCAAAAGTTTTTGAAACGACCAATTTTCCAGACACTAAAAAACATTAACTTGTTAATAAAAATGGTTGGGTGTTTTTTAAGTGTCAGTCTGTTTTAAGAAGTATAAAAAGAATAAAACATGGAAAATATTAATTTTTAATAAGTCCACTTTAAATTTCAGATCATAGAAATTGTTTAAACATTTTTTTCAGTAATTCTGCTTCAAAAATAATGAACTTTATGTTAACTGGATTAATTTATAATTTACAGGTCAATATTACCTTAATTGGACAGTGAATTAAAAAAACACTGTTGTAAACCATGGAAACCAGTGCAAAAAGTTAGTCTAAAGCCTTGTGTGATGGTATTTAGTTTCTGTCAAGATACATCTTGTATATCTTTAAATGTTGACACTGAAAGGCCTGGAAATGCCTGATTTTATTTTGGTTAAACGCTCATCGACTAGAAGCTTCATTCTGAATGAGATCACTGATACAAACTCAGAAGCAAGTAGGATTCAGCAAAAAGCAGCTTTCATGACAGAAACACTTTTTCGTCTGATTGGTGTAATCATTTCAGTTTGTTTGAATGTTCTGGTATAAACCAGGCGAGGAAACTAAAATCCCAGCAGACCGTGCTAAAGAGACAAGATCTGCATCCTTGTGTGGCGAGCAGGTACATAATTTGAGTCTGCCACATAAGACAGCAAAAGAGGCAAAAGGATGGGAAAGGAAAAAAGAAGTTACATGAGGTTAATGTTTGCATGAGTCATGCATAAGCACACCTTGCGAACACCATGAAAATCCTTACAGGTTCCTGGAAGGAATTAAAGAGGCTGACGTGAAACCAGGATGCAAGACTGCCCTGCAGGGCTGGCCCCACCCAAATTGTTTCCCAGGTCAGTGTGTTTTTATCCTGCAGCACGTCTTCAGGTCTGCCTCAACATGGAGGAAAGTCTCCTATTTTACCTGCAACAGATTTAACTACTGGAATAAAAATTCACGCACTTTCTGGCAATGTTTTTGTCTTTTAGCCATTGGTGGGCTTGGTTAACTAAACAGTTAGCAGCACTAACGCTAAAGTCATAGTATTAAACATGAGTTTATCAAATGTCAAGGTATTTAGCAGAAGCTATTGCTAACATACTAAATTCAACCATGTTGTCATTGACACCAAGTGTCAATGACAAATCTGGGCACCACTAACTAAAAACAAGCTGTGCTAACACCAACACCTTAATCGTAAACACTAGCTTTGATAACGCTAATGCTTATGCGCTACAGCCTCATGGTGTTTAGCAGAAGCTACCTGTAAGGCGCTAAATTCAACCATGTTGATACCTACTATGTGTCAATGGCACACTTAAACATTGTTGGGCACCGCTAACTAAAAAAATAAGCTGCCTTAAAGCTAAGGCTGTAATCATAAACATTAGTTTTGCTAATGCTAATACACTACACCCTCATGCTATTAAGGGAAGGTACTGCTAAAGTGATAAATTCAGCCATGTTGATACCTACTATGTGTCAATGACATACTTAAGCAGTGGTGGGTACCGCTAACTAAAATATAAGCTGTGCTAATGCTGAAACACTAATCATAAACACTGGCTTTGCTAATGCCATAATACCATTATGGTATTTAGCAGAAGTTAATCCTAAAGAGTGAAATTCAGCCATTTGGATACCCACCATGTCTCATATTTTTATTGCATAACTGATCTGAGAAGTGGTGCTTCCGAAAGCATTTCACTTCCATTCACAGCTTCACTGTTACAGTTGTTGAGTTTTGTTCAGAAAACATGAAGGACATCAGTAGCATTTAAACAGTTTACTGATGCATTTTAGGTAAGAATAAACATTAGCTTCACCGCATCACAGATGGAGAAGACAGTCACTTCAAAATAAGAGCATGAGCAAATGGCTAACTACTTAAAATATTCTTAATAGTTAAAATTCAGAACTTTAACGCAGGTGTGAAAATTTTACAAGACAGCCAAGTAACTTAGTGCTTTAGAATTCATCAAAACAAAAATTTTATGGAAATGTGCTAAACATTTTCAATGTTAGCAAAAATGCTAAAGAGCTAATGAAGAAAAATAGCTCTGCAATTAGCGAAAGTGTGTCCACCCTGAATTTAGTCTATAAACTACATACTTTATGTTACTAACAGCCATAAAACTGTTTATAATAAAAACAATCAGTAAAAATCCAGTGTTATCCACATTGACGCTCCTTCCTTGAGACATTTTTAGACTTTGACATTTAAATATCTCATTGTAGAGAACTAAATGTAAACACACTGATGGGACTGTAATTGGGCTGAAGGATTTATTCTGTTTTTTTATAAGTGAGTTGGCACAGCAACTAGCAGCAGATCAATAACATGTTTACGCTGATGACACTTTAATGTACACACAGCAGCATCCTCCTTAAATCAAGCTGTGGAGCTTTTTATTGAACCTTTTCAGTTACATTCACTCTTAATTGAAAGAAGACTAAATGACTTTCAGGTGGTTGTTGTGGAATGTTTTATTACACTACCACTTTAAATTTATGGCATTTTAAACTAGGATTATCTTAATTGTTTGTGATTTGTCGTAAAGAACAAATAATCTAAATAGGCAAATAAGGAACACGATTGCCACTGAATGTTTGGTAAAACTACATGTTCAGTTTGTACTACGGAGATATTTTCTTATTTCAAAGTTAAAAAGATAAACAGAAAGGTTTTCCAAAGCCAGGAGTGGAAGTAGGAAAGTCATAGGGTTTCTCACTAACCCTGACCTTAAGATCCAATAACTGCAGAAAGTTGCTGACTTCGTTTTCCTCAGCATTCGGTGTTCCCACTCTGTGATTTAACAAGCCTACCACTTATTAGCTGAATTGCAGTTGTTCCCTTTCCACTTTCCTAACAGCTGATCGTGGAATATTCAGGAGCGAGAACGGACTTATTGCACCGATGACATCTTGTCTCCATCTCTATCCATATCTTGGATTCGATGATTGTCCGTTACTTTGAAGGATGGTTTACTTCGTCAAAAACCTGAGTACGGGTTGATCGTGTCCAGGCACAAAAGTGTCTTTGAGTCATTAAATTGTGTCTGCTTTGCATTCCTGCAGCTTGACAAGTTGGAATCAAACTTGTTTGCTTTTTACCCGTTTTCATTCAGTTTGCACTTTGAAGACTTGCTCTGTGATGTTCTCCCAGGATGCCCATAAATTCTCCAAATGTTTGAAACGGTGTTTAATGTTTTTCACGTCCCAGGTTGCCCTTACCGCTGCTGTCGTCCCTCTGAGCTTCCTCCACGCTGATTTGATCTTTTTTTGGCCTTTTTACAGCTGCTCTTTGAATAAAGCTACTCACCACCCTTACGGGAAGCACACAACTCAACATCACAACTGCGCCTCTCATGCCTCCAGACCGAGCCTTTCCAAATCGGTCTTCACAGAACTTACTAATTCAGGGTCAAGTTTAGAAAATCTTTCTCTCGCTCTCTCCTCAGGACGGCCTCTGCTACAAGCCGCGGCCCAGCAAAGGTGATGCTAATTTTAAACCGTGAAAAGGTGGCTTTGTTGACCCACAGGGAATTAGATCTTGAGGAGAAAGATGTGGGGAGGATATTTGCAGAGATCAAGGAAGGAAAACAAAGAAAGATTATGAAGAAATTGGGTTGTCTTTGCTAAATTACCACAACCAAACCTTTTGAACCTATAAAACATTAAGGGTGCAATCACACCAGCCGCGACTGGTCCACTTTAATCAAACTCTAGCCCGTTTGTCTATAAGAATTAAAGCACTTTGAACTGCCTTGTTACTGAAATGTGTGATCCAAACAAATATGACTGATTGAACAATAAAAAGTCCAGTTCATTTGGGGAGATGTTGACATGTAATTGACCAAAAAAGCAAACTCTGGTCTGCCTAAAAACCTCGGTCTTGGTTTAGTTCAAGAGAACTCTGATGCAGTTCGAACGCAGATGTGAATGCAAGTGGACCAGAGAACCCCCCCAAAACAGGAAATGGACTACAGCTCAAAGTATTCTGAGTAAATACATTCAAAACAAATAGTCTGGCAGGAAAAATGGCTTGTAGTCTTTCACTAGAGACAAAAGAGGAATCCTACAACCGGTAAAATCTGACACGCCAATTTTGTTTCCATTTTGTGAAGAAGAAAGTTGCGCTCGTATCATTTTCTTCAGTGGTTCTTGGTGTAGCGCCACCACAGGAAAGGAAGGGAACACGTTTCTCAAATGATTTGAATCGTTTGACACAGTGCAGTGAAAATGTATCAATTGTTGCTGAATCAAACCGAGTCTACCGGACTATCAGGTGTGAAAATACCCTTAAAAGAAAAGAGATTCCTGAATCCGCTTCTAAAAATCTACTTTCACCTGAGTTCAATTATAGTCTGCCTCGTTTGAGATCCTTCAAGACTTCTTTCTTTGTTGCCAGGGATATCTTTGAAAGTCCTAACATGATTTAAGAATTCAACAAGTTGCAAAAGAGACTGAAAATGGAGCGAGAGAGGGTCTATGAAAGGAGAGAAATTCCCTGGCTTAGGCCTGTATGCCGGCGGATGGGCGGCGTTCTCTCTGGCCCATGAAAGGTGTGATTGTCCGACAGCTTCCACGAGCCAGGAAAGTTCCCCCAGCAGCGGTCGACGGCCCCTCTATCTGGCAGGAACGGAGAGAAAGCCAGCGCCGGTTATGTCAGATACCATCATGGTACCGAACGAGGAGGAGGAAGAGCAATGGCGGGATGTAAAAAAAGGGGCGATATTTTCAATGAGCGTTATAAATACTACAAAGGTACACACACACACATAGTGGAGGACAGTGGAGCCTGAAATTAGCCTTGTCGACCTGGAGCGTCTGAATGAAAAGAAGGCCAGCTCTCAGCGTGTTTATTTTGACAGGGGGGAGCGAAGTGGGAGGGGCGATAGGTCTACAGAGGGACACAGAAATGAAGAAATGAGAAGGAAAGAAAGAAAGACCCCGAGAGGAGAAGATATTCCGGATTCGGACATTCCTCCACATTCAAAAACAAAGTGCCAGTCTGGCCTGACAAATTGCTTTGCCTTTCTCTGTTTTTCAGGAGACTTGAGCCGGACAGGATGAGGAGTACAAATTCAGACTCTTCTGGCTTTGGGTTCATGAGTGACAATTTTAGAGTAGATGGAAGACATTGGGAGCTATCAAAATCCAAGCATCAAAAATAACAAATAGTGAGCTCAAACCCGAGTGTTACGCTAATTGGTCTCTCTAAATTACCCAAAGGAGTGTGTGTGTGATTGACTGTCTGCGTGGTCATTTGTCCTGTGACAAATGGTTTGGTTTGGTGACATATCCAAGATGTAAACCGCCCAATGAACGCCAAAGATCGGCACCAGTCTCCCTGAGACCGGGCAAGGACCAACAGGTAGAGACAGAGGATGGATATCTATATTCACACCTCATAGTCTGGTAAACTCAGTTCGATTGGCGACTAAAGTTTTAACTTTTGAGCAAAAGTTTTATTGTTTTATTATCCTAAACCTTGAAAAAAAAACAACCAATGTGTTTCCAATATGCAGACTGGAAGGAGAAGGTTTGATGAACAGGTGTAATATTTATCTAATTAAGAATAGCACTGTACATTTAGGGTGCTTTCAAACCTGATTGTCCAGTGGATTCAGTTGGATTGGGGAGCAAAAGTTTCAATATTTGTTACATTTTCGGCTGCCACAATTTGGTTTCACATTGCACCGAGTCAAATCAACCAAACAATTTGAGAAACCTGTTCCCCTCCTTGTGGGGGCGCTGCACCAGGAACTACTGAAGAAAATGACAAAACCTCTGAAGAAGACACTGAGTGCAACTTCCTTGTTCACAAAAGGCAAACCAAGATAGAGTGGCGTAAGATTTTAGATGTTGTAGGATTTGTCTTTTGTCTTTGGTAAAAGACCATGAACCATTTCTCCCGCTAGCGCTAGAGTCTTGCGTTTGTTTTGGTTGCATTTACCCAGAATTCCCTGCATCATAGTTCGCTTCCTGCCTTTGGAATAGTCTCCGATCCGATTGGTATTCACATATGCCGAGAACGATGTTTGTAGGCGGACCAGAGTTCACTTTATTGGTCCGCATCACAGTTTGATTCGCCTTCAAATTTCCCCAAACAAACCAGACTTTCTACGCAAACGAACCAGAGTTTGATGATGTCAGTCAAGCAGAGTTGGTGTGAATGCAGTCCTAAATGCATTTTTGGCAGGAAATAGAGGGGACACCTCTTTTCAATTCTAGGCTTCTTCATTCAAAAACACTTACCAGATAAATTGGTACTGTCGTAATAAAACCAAGGTGAAACCTGAAGGTGGTACAACTCCTGATTCAGTTGCTTGTAGAACCATCTATAGCACCAATGGCCCTTAACATTTACTCTGGTTTGTTTCCTTCTGAATATCTATCTCAGTGTGCCATTTCAATAAGGGTTTGGACTTTGACTGGGCCACGGGGCCTTCTGATATGTTTACTATCAATGTCCTGTTACTCACCAATCTGTTGGACAAATGGATTCATGTTTGATTCTTGAATACTTCCTGTAAGCCAGTGGTGTAGTCTATGTGATACATGAGATTTACATAAAACTACTTAAAATAATCAGACATGATTCAAGACACAAGTTTCATAATGAGAAATCGCGTGGCATAATAGCCTAATGAGCTATATCGACTGATCAAAATGCTTATATTATGATAAGTTTTTCAGCCATGCCGCCCAGCCTTAATGTCACTGAATTCCCTCAAAATATGTTCTGACTGGTCTTATGAATGAAAAAGGCTCCATTGAATTGAAGAAATAAATACAGCGCACTGTGCAAATGCAAATGTATGGTATATGTCATGGTTGCGACTCCAGAGTAGGAAGTGGTCACGGCATACCTACTTCCAAAAATTAGACTCCAGCACAACCCACAGTTGGTTTGGGAAGTTTGGTTTTCTCCAAACATTGTGCTCTCCATTTTCTCCAACTATCCGTTGGACATTACTCCAAATGTCTCCATTCTAGTTAATTCAAGAGTAAGGTGCCTTTCTCACTGAAACATAACAAATAATATCTTAAATATGCCATACAAAATGAACAGAAACTCATTAGGACGTACAGGAACAATGCATCAAGGCTCACAAGTTTCTCTGAAACTAATAAAGTCCTTTGTGTCTCTGTGATGTTAAACTCTTTAAATCCAACAGATTGAACTCTTCACAGCCTTTTTCCGATTTCCTACGGTGTCTGCACTGGACCAAACTGAGCAGCAGGGTGTTTTTTCAGACTTACGCAAAAATAATCGCTGCTTGTCCACATGAGCGTGAGAGGTTGTCGGCCTCTCCTCAAGGAGCCCCGTTCAACCACACACGCACACGCATACACACACACATGTGAACAGAGTCTGGAGCCAGAGAACATAGTAGCACTCATTCATCCTCTGGCTGCAGCTGCCTCCCCCTCCATCCTTCTACCGCTGGTCTTCAAACCTTTTTCATCCCTCCACCTTCCCACCGTGTCCATTTTAGGTTCTGGGAAGGTACAAAAACAGTCTTTTGGATGAACAGTCAAGTTGGATGTGTGCTCACAACACCAATTTGCCCAGAGACACACCAGCACAAGCCAAACCCTCGTAATCTGTGTCCAATCTGTGGCCACAGACCTGCCCTGGCGACTTTCTAGTTTCCAGCTGGAAGGACACATTCCTACACCTCCAAAAACAGTGATGAAGATGCACCGTGTTGTCAAAGTTTGGTCTACTGCAACCCAGTCACTTTCACTGTTTTAAACTTTTGTTTATCTCCTTATCTGCCTTAAGTCTGCTACAATCCAACGCTTGTTTGTCTAAAAAGATGGAAAGTGTGAGCATGGACTTGAACTCTGATTTGAACCAAAGACATGAACGCTAGTCCGCGTACAAATCTCGGCCTCGGTTCTGATGTGAACTTTAGTGCGGTTCAAATACATGTGAACACCAAGCAAACCAGACACTGTTCCAAAAGTAAGAAGCGGACTATAGTGCAGGGCATTCTGGGTAAATACAACCAAAACAAACTTGCTAGTTTAGCCCGAGTGGTGAAAATGACTCCTGGTCTTTTACGAAAGACAAATCCTACAACTGCTAAAATCTGAAGCCACTCCAATTTTGTTTATATTTTGTGAAGAAGGAAGTTCATGTTATATTTTTAGAGATTTTCGTGTAATTTCTTTCAGTGGTTTTTGGTGCAGCGCCCCCACAGGTGAGGGGGTGAACACGTTTTTCATTTAGTTTAGACTGGTTGACACAGTACAGTATGGAAGTTAACCGCACTAGTTAAAAATGTGACAAATGTTTCAATTTTGGTCTCTAATTGATCTGAGTGAAAACGCCTTAATTGTTAATTTTCTGCAACAAAATGGCTTAAAAACGCAAAATTACATATTCATGGGCATGTTCTCATGTACTTTTAAATACTTCAAACAACATATAGACGTCAATCATCCTAAAAAGCTTAATGTTTGTATCTTGTATCTAGTTTGACAACTGGGTAACCAAACCAGGATAAAGTTTTCATTAATAAAAGATAGCAGGGGGCAGGGAAGGAGGTCAGTTATGCTAGCTGACATACTGAACATGTGGATGTTAAATATGTGTTAAAATTAAATAAAGGAAAACCAACTCCGACAGATCAGAACCACCACTAATGTTCAGACTGGTCACTTAATAATAATCGCAAAATAAACATCAAGCTTATAAATATAAAACTTTAACAGGCTGAATGTTCTGTTATTTGCGTGGGAAATATGTTTGCATGTTTTTTGGCGTTGTTCTTAGTCAGTTGCTACGGCAACAAGTCTGTAAGTAGTTTGGCCGAGAAAGAGAGAAAAAGGACAAATATGTGCAGTTTTGAGCTAATCTTTGACAGTTCTTTTTTACGTTATTTTTCCCTTTGCTGTGGTGCATCGCACTAAATATCTGTAGGTTTTATGTAATTGTTAATAGAGAAATGTGTCTTTTTGCCCTCCAGCATTTTGCACGTGTGTGAGAATTTATGCAAAGTCTATACACCAAACTGACTCTTTAATGGGTTGTCTTTTTTTTATATAATACTGTGTGTCTTTTAAAATTTAAGTTACTCCATTATTTGAACTGCTGATTACTTTAAGCGAAACCAAGGATTTCCCTGCGGAAGTGGTGCCACTGTTTGTTTGACGTTTGTCATTCAAAATTTTCCCATTTTTCCCCGTCACTTCATGGTTCATATAACTGAATTTATCATTGTTCTGAAGCAAATTCAGGTTGAATTTATGTCCATTGTCATTATTAAAACCAAATCAATTTCCATGTCGCCAGGAAAACAAAAGTTTGAAACTGCGATGGGGGTGGTCTTTTCTCATGTGTGGCTGTTAATTTAAAGTCCCGGTAGCACAATGGGTAGGTGGAGGGCCACTAATCTGGCCCAGCTGGATGCTGCTGAGGTGTTTTACTGGATGTGAGTGTTTGTTGCTGTTAATTGGTCCTGGCTGGGGGGTGGCTGCGATTGGAGGCTGTGGAAAAACAAATGAGCTACAGTAACAAGTCAGTGAAAGTGAGCAGGACCTTCATTCCTCTGCAGCATGTTAACCAAAGGTCATCAGTCATACATTGTCTTAGGAAGCTGATTGCACAGGGGCTGGATGTCACTGATGCAGCTTTATTTTAGATTTCTATGCAGTTTCTGCTGGTAAATGAACGCTAAAGAGAAACATACTGATTCTGCTTTTAATACATGGGCTCTTTTTATATAGATCCTTGAAGTATAGATTTTATTTCTGTTTAAGTAAAACCGACTACAAACTTAATTACATTTAATTAACTTGATTTTGCAAGTTACGTTTAGCTACTTTCAAATTTAATTTAATAACAACTTAGATTACTTAAGGTAGAATAACTACAGTTTTATTCCTCAGTAGCATGTAAAATAAATATTAATAATCGTAGTATTCCTGATGCCTTCTAGACATGTCCTTTAAATACTCAAAGCATTTTTATTTTCTCTTTTATATTTTATCACTTTTTTGATGCGACACACTTCACTTTAAGGGTTTTCAGCCTTATTTTTAAAAGAGCACAAAATATAGTTTATAATGTTTTTGTTTACTAATAACATCCTGGCTGCTTACTCTTTTCGAATCCTACTATAAATACAACTAATTTTGTTCTAGAATTTGCGTCATAAATTCACAGGATAACTATTCTCACCAATATATTAATCTTTTTATATTTTTAAAATGTTAAATTAATTTGTCAAACATTGTAATATGAATCATGAGAAGCAAAGCCATTAAAGCATGTTTGCATGCAATTTAATACACAAAAAAATGTAAACAGTTCACTGTGAACCAGAATTTAAAAAAATAAATAAACAAATGAAATGATAAACTTTTAAAAACAAGCAGAAACAACTACTGACCTGTTTTTGGCAGCAAAGTGTGTAGCTTTCTCCCTGCCAAAGCTGTAGAAAAATAGGTTGTTATTAAAACACACACACACACACACTATCACTGGGCATAATGATGTGACAAAACACTTTTTACCATAAATACCATCTTTAAAATGCATATTGTAAATGTTTGTGCTATAAATCAAAAACGTAATAAAATAGCTAACAGGCACAAGCTAACCGAGCGGATTAGCTTGCGCCTGCTAGCAGCTAACCGAGCGGATTAGCTTGCGCCTGCTAGCAGCTAACAGTTAGCTGCTCTACATTTAGCATGTTTACTTAGTTTTTATGAGGTATTTTCGTGTATTAAATAATTACCCGGACTCTGTTTGACATAATTGATAGACTACAAACAAAACAACGGAAAATAACGGTTACCTGTTGCTAAAGCCTCCGATAAAATCCAGGAACGGCTACTTGTCTCATTCCTCCAAGCTAACAGTGACTGCAGGTTTCCTAAAATCTGCTCCTTTTAGTTTAAAATCTGCTCCTTTTGTTTGCTTTGCTTTGAGTTTAATTTAAACTGATATAAGATTAGTTATCAACTTAGTCATGTGTTCAGACAGCAATCCTACTTTATTATGGAGGGAATTTTATTTATTTTAACTATCTATGACAAACCCTTGAATAATTTTTAAGTATAAGTTACAGATATAAATATATGGTTCTAATAAATAGAAAAAAATCCTTCATGTCTAAAATAAGGCTTGTTTGTATTCCAATTATACTGACTTTTGTTAATTTATGGAATGCTGTTAGTGTAAAACTATACACAAGACAAATACAATTTGCTTGTAATGCTCTTTAAACAAGTAAGAAAATATATGAGCAATGCAATCAAAGACGCAAAAATAATTTTAAAATCTAAGTATATGGACATAAAAAGAAGCAAAATGCTAATTCAAAGCTGATAACATGGGAAATTATCATCTCTGTGTGGGAATATGTTTTCTTTTGTTATTTAAGTTCATAGAATGTAGAAAATATAATTTTTTTCAGTTTGAATAGTTGTTGCCTTGTCAGAAAGCAGATAAAAACATATATTAAAAAAAAAAGACTTGTTTTCTGGTTTCCAACCAGAACAAGAAGGAGCTCTTGTGACTTTTAAGACCAATGAGATGCACTGTTTGTCTTACTGAGTGTAGTTGAGTGGCACAACTCAACTGGTGGCACATTAAAGTTTGTATCATCCCCAGGAGCTGTGGTAAGAGATGTTGTAAAACTCTCTAATCTGCCTTTTAGAGCAAAGCTAGTGATTGAAAATAAAGCATGTTGGAGAACAGAGCCCTGAGGAGCACCGCGTGTGATTTTTGGTCATAAAGAATTACTATTATTTAGTGAACTCTCATTCCTCGTTTTAAGGTGTTAAGTTATGTTACGTTATCTTTATAGTTTTCCTGCTATAGGTTTAGTCTGCTGTAGGTCAAACTGACCACCTTCCCTCACTTTTTTCTTCTACTACTCTCCATTTTGCATTATTTTTGTTATTTCAACTGTTCCATTTTATGGGGTTTATTTTCTCTCAGAAGCCACGCGTGGTCTGGTGTTCTGTTTGTTTACTCCTGGTTCTGGTTCTGCTCGAGGTTTCTTCCTGTTAAAAGGGAGTTTTTCCTCTCCACTGTTGCCACATGCATGTTCACTATGAGGGACTGCTCAGAAAATTTATTACTGAAATGTCAAATTGCGCAATCATATTGTGAATGGAAACAAAGCTAACGTAATCCTGACGTTCCAAGTTATCGTGTAACTAAATTCGCTCTACACAAAAACATATATGCAGATGCGTAATGGGACATCTTGAGTTTTCTTCGTCCATCAATAAGATAGAGCGGCCTTTTGCTTTTGTTTTCTTGGTCCAGTCTCATCCATTTGATATTTTCCATCAGTTATGTTATGACATGAGAAGTATTCAGATCACATATTACATTTGCACACCCTGACACTGAGAGCAGTCATCTTAAATTACCTGTACACCTGTTCCCTCCCACAGACAGGTGCTCCAGACCTGTACAGACACCAGCTTCACATTCAATTGTTGACTTTTTCTTTGGTTTATGTCGCATTTAAGATCTTAATTGTGTACAAATTGTTAAATTCATGGCCTTCTATTGCTAAATAATGTTTTTTGTGACTCGGGTTTATTGATTAGTTGCAGCATTTGCTGTGGAAATCCTTTTCTCACAGCATATCTGCAGACTCAAACCTCCTGCTTTTGCCTCTGTTAATTTTATCTCCTCTCTATTGCCGGCCGCAACTGCAGCTGTTATATTGCCGTCGCTTACATGTGTGTGCGCGCGTGTGTGTGTGTGTTTGTGGATCCAGCTGTACACACACAGCTAATGAACTAAGTTCCTGGATGCAGTTTTCACAGTAGTGTGACTGTCTCAGAGACTCTGGGCGACGGATTCGGTGTTACTCCGTCCTGATTTGAAGCTGCAAAGAATTTTTAAATTTTTAAATCTCATAGTTTCCACCTGGTCAGGAAATAAACAAATACAAATATCTACAGGGTATTACATTGCAAAATTGCTGCAAATTTTGCAAAATTTGCAGCAATTCTTGAATAGTGACTTTTTTTCACTTATAATCTTAACTGATTTGCACTAAAAACTAGACAGATATGCTTGGTTTTAGTGCAAATCACTAAAAGTTACTTGTAAGTTAGTTTTGCAGTGTTTGTGCAAAAACACTACAAAAACCTTAAAACCTTACTAAGTATTTTTAGGCTGGTTCTTGATGCAAATATTTTAGTTCTTTTGAAATAAGGCAAAATTTTAGAACAGGTAATTTTTCTGTAATAATTCCTCAATATTTATGAAAAAGTTATAGTTCCACTGGCAGATTATTTAATATAAAACAAGATATTTTTCCCGTGTATGTAAAATAATCTGTCAGTGGCACAACTTTTTTTAATCAACATCCAATAATTATTCAATTGAAACAACTAGCATTCCAGTTCTAGTTCCAGATTATTTCACTTATTACATGAAATAATTTTTAGTGAAATAATCTGCAAGTGGAACTAGAACTGCGTTGCTAGGTTACGGGTTGTGCTTGGCTCGGGTTGCTAGGTAACAGGAACTTTTCATTAATATTAAGGAATTACTGACTTAAACAAGAGCCTATATCTTGCTGAAAAGTTAATTGTAAGATAGTTTTGTCTTAATTTAAGTGTACAAAGATATTTACATGGAAAACAAAAATACTTGGTAAGATTTTGTAATTTTGCACTGAAATGGCAGCAAGAAAAAAACTTTTAGTGCAGTTTATCCAGCTGAGTTCTGGCTTCATGGCACCGGAGTGAAAATTAAAAAATTAGAGAGCATAGAGTAGTAATCAGTATCTTACAGTCATATGAACTTAAGTCGCTTTAGGTTTGACTAGAAGAAATCAAAGAATGACTTGGAAATAAATTCTAGTTGCTTGAAAATACCTGATCTCTTACATTGAACAGAAAACTGCAAAAATGTGTTTGTGCTGAAATCTGGACTCAGACCTGAACATTCAGAACCACATAAAGACGGTTACAAAGTCAGCTTTCTACCACCTGAAGAACATCTCCAGGATTGGAGGACTAATGTCTCAGAAAGATCTAGAGAAACTCATCCATGCGTTTATCTTTAGTCGCATTGATTACTGCAACAGTGACTTCACTGGTCTGCCTAACAAATCAATCAATCAAGACAGCTTAAAATGCTGCTGGTAGTTTATCAATCACTGAACGGCTTGAAGGTCTGCTGCTGTTGTATCAAACATGGAGAAGCAGAATTCAGTTTTTATGCACCATAAACAAACATCCAAACTAAAAAACATCCGAAACACTTGAGCTGCTTTTTGATTAATAATAACTGGAACATTTATTAATTCTGGTCTATGTTACAACTTTTCATCACTCCTCTTTATTCTGGCTTTGTTTTGTCATGTTAAACAAACTCAAGCTTGTTTTTAAATCAGCTAATATACGTTTTGTGAATTTCATATTTCTTGACAAAACAGCAAGATTTCAAACGGAGATTTTCTGCTGCTCACAAAGATCAGATCTGATTCGCTGTAAATATTTGCAGCAAATAGTCAAGAGTGATGAGGATATTTAAAGAAGTATTGACTGTTTCTTTTCCTCTGTGAACCTCGTCGCTGTATTAATATTTGATGTTTTATTTGGGATTATTTAGTTTTCACTTGTCTCTCCAAAGACGCCGTTACTCAGCTGTTCATGCTCGTCTATGTTTGCTTCAAATTTGGTTCAACATCTTTGCAAACGTGATGAAAAAAAAATTATTTTGATTTGAAAGTGCTTTGTTTACAGTGTTTGGATCATCTAGCAGCAAATATCCACATTTCTCAGGATTCTTTGGTTTCTAATTTTAAAATCATCTGCACAAAATATGTATATCTAAGCAAAAGTGGTGGACATTTTGTAACCATTAGATAAAAGGAAAAGTCATTTCTGCAGCCAACATATGTGGAATTGTTTAATAAATGTGCAGGATGTGCATTAAATATTAATTCTTTTAGCCAATAAACATAAAACCCAAAGAATCATTGCTCCCTTGATAAACTAAGTTGGTCATTAAAAAAGGTTAATTTGCATTTGTGGAAACATTTCTGTGTTAATGTAATCTTTTTATTATTATTATTATTATTATTATTATTATTATTATTAGATGAAGCAATGATTTTCAATTTTCTCAAAGTCAATTTGATTGATTTATTAATTTTTTTAAATGCTCAGATGAACTTTCACAACTTTTTTGTTGTTTTGGTAGAGAAATGAGCCCACAGCATCACTCCGCCATGTTTGTTTGACAAAAAATAAAATAAAAAAGAATCAGAGTCCTTCTAATTAAAATAAAAGCGTAAGAGGGGGAGCCCATGTTTGATTTTATACTGATTTTCTTGAAGCTGCAGGATGTAACATTTATTAAAATATATTTTTTAACATATTTCTTGAAATGATCTATTGCCTGAGCCACTATTGTCTGCAGAAATGCACCAAAAACAACCAATCAGAGCCAGGAGGCGGGGTTTAGCGCTGTCAATGAATCTCGTGTACTCCCTGCTAAGTGTGCTAATGACGAAGACACAACTTACTGTGCAGAAAAACTGTTTAGCAGCCGTTGTTGGCAGTCATGCTAACTAGCATTAGCATTCATGACAGGCTATCAGAGAACACAGGTTGATCGACAGCGCTAAGACCCGCCTCCTTTCTCTGATCGGTTGTTTCTGCTCTCATACCACACTCTCACGACGTAGAGACAGCACCAACAAGTATGTAAAATATATTTTTTATTAAAGCTACATACTTTGCTTCAATGTAGAATTTTATTTTTGGATTTATTTGAAGTTTTTCAACACATTTTTAGCAGCAGCACTATTAAAGTCCTGTCGATTTCACCCATTCACAAGCATTTCGTTGACTTTACAAACTGAATGTATTTCTATATCACACACACACACACACAGAAATACCAATGAGCACGTTGTGGACAACGTAGGGTCAGTATCTGTTCCTGACGGCATTCTGACATGCAGACTGAAGAATCAAACCTTTCACATTCCAGTCGGTGCCTCCTGACTCACAGCCGACCCCTGGAATAAAATAATCAATTTGTTGTTACGGCAACTGTACAATCATGCCAAAAGGACATAGCCTCTGTGAAGGTATGCTATTCCTCCGGTTGGCTACTTTAACATATTCTTCCAACAAACTACTTTTCAAACATGGATTTATGACATGCAGCCACCCACAAAGAGGTGTTTTCATTTGCACTTAATGGGATAATTGTTTATGAAGGTAAACCTTCTTGAAAGCAAATCATTAAAGTAGTAGCAGAGTAGCAAAGGTTCAGTATTACCAAGATTAATGGTTCATAAATTCTCTGGTTTCCAATTGTTGCCTGATCAATTAAAAGTAATTTAAAATGGACCCGGGTGGCTTTAAAGGTGTTTATTTTTTGCACATTAGAGTAAATTGGAAATAAATATTTCCTATTTTTCCCCATTCGAACTGGCTGTAAATCAAAGCAAACTCATAAGTTTCCAAAGTCTGATTCATGGTCCTGCTTGAACGGTAGCCAGGTTGGTGTGAGTAAATGTTGACATCGATACAGACAGAAAAATAGGGCAAATTTTATATAACAATTGTAAAGTCAAAGAGCTTGAAAGAAAAGGAGAAAGAAAAAGAGGGACAACAAGAATAAACAGTGATCGTGTTAGTTCTGCTAACGCTAAGGGCTACCATCATGGTGTTTAGCAAAAGCTAATGCTAAAGTGCTGTAGATATACAAAAACACATTATCTTACTAAGTCATTTTTTTGTCCATATTCTAGCACAAATTTCTTAGTACAATTCAAGTAAGATAAAAAAAAATCGTAAAAAAAGTAACTTGTCAACAAAAAATAGGAGTTTGTTTTAAATCAATAATTTCTTTATATTGATGAAAAAGTTTTAGTTCCCTTGGTGGATTATTTCACTTACATACATCTTTTCTGTGTTATAAGTGAAATAATCTGCCAGTTGAACTAGAACTGTGTTGCTAGGTTACGATCTGGGCTTGGCTGGGGTTGCTAGGTAACGGCGCTTGGAACATTCTACCAGTGGGAAACAAGCTCCTGCAGCTAGCCAAAAAAGTTACTTGTAAATTAGCTCTGTCTTAATTCAAGTGTGCGAAGATGTTCCCACTAAAAGCTAGACCAAACTTACTTGACAAGATTTTGTTTTTTTGCAGTGTACAAAATGTGAATTTTACAGTTTACAGCCATTGTAAACACAAATTAGCAAGGTGTTTCTAACAAACTGGCTGGCTTAATATGTAGAATACAGGGTTGTTGCAACTTACACTGCAAAAACAGAAAATCTGTGCATCTGGTGCAAATGTCTTAGTAAACATGAAATAAGACAAACTGACTTAAAAGTAGCTTTTCAGCAAGTTGTAGGAGCTTGTTTTAAGCCTTGGACATGCCCTGTGTGTCTCCGTTTATGTGTCCAGATTATGAGTTGTACGGTCTGAGATTTACGGCAGGCTGTCACTTCAATTCAACTGGTGTTGTCCTAACGTCTAGCCGGTAGCACACAGGCAGTCCGACCCAACACATGCCTCCCAGATGTCGGCCAGCATTCCTGAAGGTCTCATCACACCACCGGGCCTTTTATGCCTCCTCACACCCTCCTGGACCCACTAGTGGACCCACCGGTCCACTTGAGGGTCGGCTAATTTACAGCAGCGATGGAGAAATGTGATGCCTGTGACCTCTGTGTTTTTTGATTTGAAAT
This sequence comes from Poeciliopsis paucimaculata, assembly GCA_903067055.1. Classification (NCBI taxonomy): domain Eukaryota; kingdom Metazoa; phylum Chordata; class Actinopteri; order Cyprinodontiformes; family Poeciliidae; genus Poeciliopsis; species Poeciliopsis paucimaculata. The sequence continues at coordinate 30,235 of CAEGAD010009064.1, forward strand.
TGTGGCGGTTTTTATGAGGGCAGTTGCCCAGGGCGGCATCAGAAAGGGGATGAGGACAAATGGCTGCTCCATAGGAAATGAGTGGAGAGGGACTTTTCAAACTTAAAACAAAATGGCTTCTCTTTAGCCTTCCTGAATACAAAACCTTGGAAAACTGAGAAACTTCAGACATATTTGGTTTGAGACAATAAAACATTCTTACGGTGACGGTTTTTGATATGGGCAGTTGCCCAGGGCGGCATTAGAAAGGGGTGGAGCACCTAAAAACTAGAAAATATAATATATCTTATGAATCAGTTGTCCTTTTGAGCAATTTTGCTAATCATTATTTTCATGTGTAGCTGCTGTTTAGTACTTGGAGACCACATTAAATCTAAAAATAAATTACAGCAATTGTACAGAATTTGAACCAGATGAAGTTAAAACTATCGCTTGATGAGTTTTGGGAAGAAAATGTTTACATATAAGTTTTTCTCTTATATTTTAAATGCAAAATGTAGATATTTTTGTATAGATTTGGTTTAATTATGGCTCTGAATAGGTTGTTATTTCCCCAAATGGCTTTTTTTGAGTTAATTAATCAATTACTAAATCAACCGACGATCATTTCAATAATGGTTTAATCACAATTAATCCGATTAATCATTTCACACGTAAAATGTTATTTTTGTCTAATTTTGACTGAACTAGTTCACTGAGTGCATTGTTCTTTCAGCAAATTACTCTTTTGTTAAATGATTACTAAATTAGTTGACGATAATTTTTATTATAAATTAATCATAATTAGTTGGATTAATCATTTCAAATGCAAAATTTTGATATTTTCGTACATTTTTGGCTTAATTGGTGCTGAAAATTTTTATTTTAGAAAATTCCCTTTTTTAATTAATTAAATTACTAAATAATTTTTTTTTTTTAATTATTTTTTAATAAATTAATCCCAATTTATCTAATTATTAGTCATTTCAAATGCAAAATTTTGATATATCTTGTATAGTTTAGGCTTAAGTGGTGCTTTGGGTAGGTTATTTTAGAAAAAGACCGTGTTTTATTGATCCATTACTAATTTAGCTGATTACTTTCTAAATGAATTAATCGATTACTCCTTTCAGAAACCGTTTATTGAGTCCATATTCAACTGAACACCGTCAACCAGATGTGTTATTTTCTTACTTATGACTCCATGTTTGCCATTATAATTGTTGTGGAGCGGTTAGAGATGATCGCTTTGATAATTCTGATCATTTACAGTAAACTGTGTGTAGCATAAGGACTGTGGGAGCCTGAGGCGAAGTACAGCGGTTGTTTGCTTTTGAATGATTGAGTGAGTTTACGATGGAGATGCAGGAAGAGGAGCTGATCTCCTGGATTATTTGATGAAACAAACAGACCCAGCGCAGCCTCGGGGTTTCCCCTACGCTTCGGTTCCCTCTCCAAGCGCTTCATAAACACAACCCGAGGCCATCAGAGGGATCTTCAGGATATCACACCCTGCGTTTCCTACTGCGCACGCCCAGCCATCCTGAAACAGGAGGAGACGCAGGTGCTGCATATTAATGCTCGACATGACAGTTAGATCCTTATCTCCGTTCATTCTTGGCAACAAGTTGCACCTTCTTGGATGACATGCATTTTTATTTTCAGGAGAAGTGAAGACCATGTTGCATGAATTGACATGACAAAACCAGCAGGTGGTTTTTTTTGTCACAAACTGCGTTTCCGCTACAAATGTGCGCAAAAAGGTTGTCATATTCAGCGGCTGTTAAGAAAAAACACAATTTCGGCAATTGCTGTGTTTACATTAAATAAGAAACGAAATTAAAATCACAGGTGAGTAAGTTCGTTCACGTGACGACATTAAAAAATATGCATTGCCATCATCCTCCAACTACTCCTGTCGTCTTCTTCGTGGTTTTTGCCAGTAGCTGCGTTTCTATGTTGACCATATAATTAAACAATTTGATATCAGGAAAATAAATTCATTTAATGGAAACAGGAATTTTGAATTCAAACGTTTTTTTGATAAAAACATTTGGCGCTAGGATGAAGTGGTTGTTTTTTTAAAATTTTTTGGCTTTATGAAATTGGTTTATATTGCAACATTGCAACGCTAAGACTTTCTCTAAGGTGAAAACCCAGCGATGGTGAAAAATCATTAACGGGTCATTAAAGAAAGTAATTAAAAAACATTATCTTCCAACTGCTTCCTGATGTCGTCTTCTTTGTCATTTCTGTCAGTAGTAACATTCTGTTCATGATCATGTGACTAGTGGGATGCAAACAAAGTGTTTAGACTGTAGTTTTTGAACTAAACCAATCTTAATATGGCCTAAAAGACAACCTCACTTTACTGCCAAAAACGTTTTATGGAATAACATGTTGTTTTAATCGGCATATTTCTATCAAGCAAATTTATTTTTGAAATTGCTCAATTATATGGTCATTAGATGCATTTCCAATAACCATAAAATTGCACAAATTGAAATTACGAAAATAAATTTGCTCAATGGAAGCATGCCAATAAAAAAAAACATGTTTTTCCATAAAAATTTTGTGTTGGTAGAGTGAGATAGTTTTTTGGCCGTATTGAAATTGGTTTATTTCACAAAACTGCAATGTAAACACTTACTTTCTTTTGCCTCACGAGTCACATGATCAACAACAAGATGCTACTACTGACAGAAACGATAAAGAAGACGAGAACAGGAAGTAGTTGGAGCATGATGACGCTGTGCGTTTTGTAATGACAACGTGTGAACAAATGTTATCAAATGTTATTTTAATTGTGTTTCTTATTTTACGGAAATACCACAATTGCAAAATTGTGTGGGCGGAAGTTTCAACCTGAGCAGAATATTGACAAAGTTTTGTGCAAATTAGTAATGGAAACGTAGCTAATGTTAACTTGATGCTAGGCACTTTGCCTAGCATCAAGGAGGATTTAGTCTTCTTTATTTCCTTTTATTTTTTTGAGCCAATAATGCAGTTTGGATCGATACCCTCCATTGACGCACGCACACATACACACTCGCACACAGACACACAAATCCAGCAGCAGCAGGTTAAATGCAATCAGCCTCCCTGTGCTGCGTTCGTCTCTCAGGCCAGCAGTTTATCTCGGGCCTCTTTGCAACACCCACGGCTGCCGGAGCAAAGTCCAGCCGCTTATCGGAGCCGCCGTCAGTCTGACTGAACGAATCCTCTCTGAGCTGCTCTGAATCCAAACCAACCTCCAGATCCGTTTCTCCTCATAACCTGCAGCTTCAGCCACAACAAGAACAATTCGCTTCATTTTATCCCATCAGCAGTTCTGCTAGCATTAGCATGTTTTATAATGAACTGTGTTTTAATTACATCACACAGAGAAAGAGCCAGAGTTCTTACCAAGTATTTCTGGTCTAGTTTCTAGTGCATATATCTTAGCTCACTTAAATCAGACAGAACTAACTTTTAAGTAACTTTTAAAATATATATAGAAGCTTGTTTCATGTCAACAATTCCTTTATATGGATGAAAAAGTTCTACTTGTGCTGGCAGATTATTTTGTAACATGGTGAAATTGTCTTGTCTTCTATATTTGCTGAAAAGTTAATTTTGTCTTAATTCAAGTGTGCTGAGATATTTGGAGTAGACCAAAAATAAAAAATACTTGGTGAGATTTAATGTTTTTGCAATATTTAATGTTTAAAGTTTAAGTTTATCTTTTTGTACCCAAAGGATTTTTGCTTGAAGTTTTTGTTCCTAGAAATGGAAAAAATGTTTCTACAAAGTGTTTGATTCTGACATTTTTTTACTACTTTGTTATTAAAATGAATACTTACTTAAACATGTTGGATACTTCATATTACTACACTGCAAAAACATAAAACTCCTACCAACTACTTTTGATTTTTTGGTCTACTTTCTAGATGAAAAACCTTAGTACACTTGAAATAAGTGTGCTAATCTCCTATATTTCAACAAAATATAGGTGCTTGTTTTAAGTCAATAATTCCAGATTATTTCACTTATAACATGGGGAAATGCCTTGATATAAATGAAGTAATCTGCAGGTCGAACTAGAACTTTTTCATCAATATTAAGGAATTATTGACTTAAAAGATGTTCTCATATCTTGCGAAAAAATTACTTCTAAGTTAGTGTTGATTTATTTATAATGTACTAAGATAGTTGCACTAGAAACCACATTAAAATACTTGGTAACATGTTGTGTTTTTACAGTGTAGTGAAGTAGGCTAATTTATGGTAAAACCTAAGTGTTGCTGATTTTGAGGCAGATTTTCCAGCATCTAAATGCTCAAACCTAAATGTGTTTCTGCAGAGCATCAACTCAGGTTGTTTATATAGAAACTCTGTTTTTAACGTTAAAACCTTTAAAAAGTGCATCTTAACTGAAACTAATTTAAAATTCTTGACTTTTGCGCCAAAAGTGGTGCATATTTGCTGATTCACAGGGAAGACGACTTTGCGACCGGCAGCTCATTCGTGTGATGTGTTTGTCAGATCAGGCTCAGATTACCGGCCCGACTCGATGACTGACTTACCTATCGCTTTCTCATTGCACCTATTTATTTTTCACAAGAAACAGAGTTTGTTCTGAGGGCTAAACTGAAAGTGTCTCCTTCTCTCCCTCCCTTCGCTCTCTCTTTCCTCAGGCAATGACAAGTATAAACAGTTTGTCCCGCTAACAGGATCCAGGATGCGCCGCCTCATTTGCATTGCACTCCTTAAAACACGCCACCCTTTCTCTCTTTGTTCCTTAGTTTTCCTCCTCTATTCATGTTTTTTGGTGAAATTAATTCATCCAAGCAGCAACTGGAACTCCTGCAGAATGAAACTGTTCTTCATTTTGCAGTGAAGTCCAGTTTTTTGCAGCTTGGATGTTCAGGTCTGCATGCTGGATTTCTGGTATCTGTCCCCCATAGAAAAGCCTGCAGGCAGCATCAACGTGTCTTTAACACACATTTAACATGCTTCAAATCCTCCTTGATGGTGACATATCAATTAGATAAACACTGTTTTAATCCTCACAAACTGTAATTTGTTTCCAGTCATATTTGTTCGCATAAATTAAAGCTAAATTTATCCAAAATCATCCAACCAAGTGATATGATCTTTCTTACAATTTTACAATTTATCTTTTTGTCCATTCTAAGGCAAATATCTTAGTAGTCTTGAAATAAGACAAAACTAACTTAAAAGTAACTTTTTAATGAGATTGAGAAGCTTCTTATTTATGAAAAATATTGTTTTAATTGATCGATTATTTCACTTATAACAAGACATTTTTCTCATGTCTTGTTATAAGATATGAGAAATAATCTGCCAGTGAAACTAAAACCTCTTAATCAATATTACGGTATTATTGACTTGAAAGTCAGTTTTGTCTTATTTCAAGTGCACTAAGAAACTAGACAGGAAAATTCAAAACACACTCAAAAAAGAAAAAGAAAATATGCTGCAACTGCAGAGAAACGGTAAAATGCAAAAGGAAAAATGTTGCAAATAGCAAAAATAACAGCAAGCTGCAAACTGGCTCCACAAAACAGAAGTCCTCCAGACCACTAGGGGGAGTCGATCACCATGAAACAAGATGGGCTATTCTATAAAAGAAAGTTCATGTCTTTTTCAAACAGGATATGAGACCAGCAGTGTATTTACGTTGGTAACATTACCAAACCCAGACTCCCCCTAGAGGTCAGGAGGACTTCCGTTTTGTATTAGCGGTGTTTAAACTTTTCGCTATTTTTGACATTTTCTTTTTTGTTTCTATTTCCTGCAAGTGCAGCATTTTTCTGTTACCTTTGTTTTTGTGTCTTGGCGTTTGCACCATTCGTGTATTTGCTGTTTGCACCTTTCAGCCGTTGCAAAAAGTACTTGGATTTGCAAGCTGCTGGTCTCTGTGACCAGCCAAGCACTGTTAGCATGCTGAAGTATTTCTCCCCATTTTTGTTGCTGCAAACAATGCAGCAACAAAGAACATTGCATGTTGAGGTACTTTAATCAGATACAAACTGTCAGAAGGTCAAATTCTGCGTCTGTCGATTTGTCTCATATTCACATGGCAGCCATATTGAACTGGATTAAAGTTCAATCCAGTTTAATCCAGTCGGTTTGTCTAGAAAGTCCAGTTTATTTGTGGAAGGTGTGAATTCACAATTGGACAAAAAAAAAAAAAGATCTCTGGTCCACATACAAACATTGGTCTGGGTTCGGTTGAAGTGAACTCTGGTGCATATTGAATGCATATGTGAATGCCAAGCAATCCGGAGCAGGAACTGGACTACAGCACAAAGCATCCTGGGTAAATACAACCAAAACAAATGCCTTAGCCCAGCGTTGGTTGGAGAAATGACTCGTGGTCTTTCGCTAAAGACAAAAGCGACACATGCTAAAGAAGGAAGTTGAGTTTGGTGTCTTCTTCAGAGGTTTTGTGTAGTTTCCTTCAGTGGTTCTTGGTGCAGCGCCCCCACAGGCGAGGAGGGGAACAGGTTTTTCACAGTGTTTGTTCCGTTTGACTCGGTGCAGTGAGGAAGAGAACCGCAGCAGCTGAAAATGTAACAAATGCTTCAGTTTCGGCCACCAATCGAACCGAGTCTAACGGACAATCAGGTGTGGAAAAAAGCCTTTTGTTTTCCAAGCCTGAGGTTTTTCTACTTGTGAGTTGGAAAGTTCAATTTCTGAATATGCAAGCAAAGCAGCCTCCAAAGCCATTTTATTTTGTAGCAATAAAGAGCAAAAAATATTCATAGATCTTAAAAATATTAATAAATTTAAACCAAAAAATTTGACAGAAATGGAAAATATCATTATCAGGATAGACAAAGTTATGTAATGAGGACAGTTTATGTTTTATTGGTGAAAAAAATGCTGATTATTTCACTTAATTTTCCCCATTTTATGGTATTAGTGAAATAATCATCAATAGTATTATTGACTTAAAACAAGCTGCTATATATTGATGGGAAGTCATTTGTAAGTTAATTTTGTCTTAATTCAAGTGTGCTAACATATTTGTACAACAGACTAAACAAAACATTGGAAGGATTCTGTGTTTTTGCAATGTGTTGTGTTTTACCAGGTCATTTTGTCTTAGCTTTGCAATTCCATTTGATTTAGTGCAAAAATAATAAAGTAAACTAAATACAAAAACTTTTTTTGTAAAAACTAAATTAACCTAAAACATAAATCATTTTCCTTCCATTCTCCAATAGTGGACTAGTTTGTGTTTCGAAACATCTAAACAAATGTGATAAATTAGGTAGATTTCTAATAGAGTGGATTTATTTTATGATGTAAACAGTCAGTAATAGAAAAGTGCGATAAACACGGATTTACCCACAAACTCGAAGCTAAATCGTATCGTTATTGTGGCCATCCAGACGTTTATCGGTGCCTCGTATCTGTTTTGCCAGATTCTCACGTTCAGAAAGTGGGTCAAGCGTGGGTTACAGATTACAGGAGAGGCCATGGAAACTGTCGCCGTCTCAAACCCCACGCCGAGTTATTCCGTGTAAATAGTTTAATCTCTTTTCTCCCCGAGGACGGAGTCGGTCGGGTCGGTCACACCTGGGCCGACCTCCGGTGTGTGTGAGGGACATAACAGGTCAGGGGCTGGTTTATCTTATCGAGTTAACCACGCTAAAGCTAGCTGTGGGGAAGCTAGCTGTGGGGAAACTAGCTGTGGAAGCTGGCTGTGGTAAGCTAGCTGTGGGGAAGCTAGCTGTGGGGAAGCTAGCTATGTGGAAGCTGGCTGTGTGGAAGCTGGCTGTGTGGGAACTAGCTGTTGGGAAGCTAGCTGTGTGGTAAGCTAGCTGTGTGGAAGCTATCTGTGTGGGAACTAGCTGTTGGGAAGCTAGCTGTGTGGTAAGCTAGCTGTGTGGGAGCTATCTGTGGAAGCTAGCTGTGTGGAAGCTGGCTGTGTGGAAGCTGGCTGTGTGGGAACTAGCTGTGGGGAAGCTAGCTGTGTGGTAAGCCAGCTATGGAAGCTAGCTGTGTGGAAGCTAGCTGTATGGAAGCTAGCAAGGTCACAACCTGCGTCACCAAGGTAACTGAAGACAAGTCACCATTTCCTGAGGTATGAGTTACATTCTTTGCCAAAATATTGTTCTGTTTTGCTTCCAGGGAGACTTTACTGCTATTAAATTGGATTTGATTGATATTTACTGAAGTTTAAGAAGTTTTAATGCGACTTGGTTGTTAGTTTGAAAATTAAGTGAAGGAAAACTCTTGGAAATTTTGGGTTGATGTGTTTTCCAGAGATGATTTACCCAGTTTAAAGTATTTTTCTGGATGAACATTGAAGAAAAGATGGAGTATAAAAATTATTTTTGTCCATCCATCCATCCATCCATCATCCATCCATCCATCATCCATCATCCATCCATCCATCATCCATCCATCCATCCATCCATCCATCATCCATCCATCCATCATCCATCCATCCATCCATCCATCCATCCATCCAT
>CAEGAD010009070.1:0-102922 GCA_903067055.1 Poeciliopsis paucimaculata
ATGTTTTGATTGTTTATTCTATGTTACATGACTTTGTGTTTTTATGTTTGTTATGATGTAAAGCACTTTGAAATGCCTTGCTGCTGAAATGTGCTACACAAATAAAATTTGATTTGATTTGATTTATGAATAAAACTATATTTACTATTTCTATTGAATGATGAACACTTCACCTGGTTCAAATTCTGTTAAAAATAATCTATCAATTGATTTAATTAGATTACTAAAGTAGTCGTTATTGTTATTACTTTTTTCCACCCGCCCAGTGTTTGAACCTGACTCAACTCCTCACCTACTACGGCTTGCATCCCGACTCGGTCATCTCCCCCAGCGAGTTCACCTTCCTGTGCCCCGCCCTGCTCTACCAGATAGACAGCCGCGTCTGCATCCGCCATTACCATCAGATGGACGTGGAGCAGGAAGCCCTGGAGCCCATCAGTTCTGGTAAGCAGCCGAACATCGATCCGGCCCGTGGTGGAGGCAACAACAGCTCTGATTAATGCTGATTGGCTGCAAAACAATAATCAGGTATAAAATTAAACTTGAAAAAGCCAGAAGGAATTCTTATGAAGGTTTTGTTGGCGATTTAGGCCTGAAATCTCATTTAAAGGGAATTTATTGTGCAAAATTCACATTTTGTTTTTCCATTTGGATCTGCTGCTTCTAAAAACAGCCTAAGCGTTTAAAAAAAACTTGTGCTATCCTGACTACTACGTATATGCCAACGTCCTCTAAAATGCTAACATGCAAGTGTTACTTTTTGCTAATGACAGCAACTATTAGCTATATAAAAATAAAGACTAATAAAGCCATATTAGCTTACTGTGAAGCTATAGCGTATATACTCTCCTTCGCTGCAATGCTATCATTTTCTAAAGTGCTAAGTGTTAGTTGGTGTCAATAGCAATAGATTATTAGCTATGCTAATGTTTGGTAGCATTTGCTAATATGCTAGCATTTGCTGGAAAACCACTACTAATTGCATAGCAGCTTATTGTGTCCTTAGCTATAAGGCTAATGTTTTCTAACCTGCTAAACTATGCTATTATTAGCTTATATTCTAAAATTTGCTGCATTTAGCATGTTAGCATTCCTTGGCATTGAATGCTCTATTAAAATTCACTTGTTTGCACATGTTAAATGTCCAGTGGGTGTAGTTTCACAGCTTGCTCCTTTAATAAAAGGTCTAGCTGTAATGGCGGATTCTGTGTTTACGTTGTGGCAGAAGGAGCAGATATAAGGAAAGTGACCTTTTGGTGACCTTCTCTGGGGCAACGTTTATTAGCCTTTAAAACAGGAAAGCACAGCGTTGCACAGTTAACGAGTAACAAGTTCCAGAAATAAAACCATAAACATTTTATACCGATAAGACCAGAACCAGTAATCGCTTAGCCTGATTAAGCAATATATTAAGATCGTACGCAGCCTGCAGTGGCGTTAAATGAAAATGTTTCCCTGTATTATCCTGGAAGTTGTGAAGCCGTCACTGTAAACATTGAACAGCTTGGTGAGTGGAGGGGTCATAAAATGTCCCGCTCAGCCTAATTTAATGAGAATTAGTGCTTCGAAAGTCCACTTCCTCCAATTCAGCTGCAATAATTTGAACTTTAAAGTTGTTTTTTTTTCCTTCCCGGACAAAATAAAGTTCAATTATTAAACATGGAGGAACCTGCATCACATGAGCCCCACGCTGCCGCTCACAATAGTCATAAAAATGGAAATATGACTGTAAAACAAGTCAAAAGGGCAGCGATGGCTCCTCATTAGAGGGAAACTAGAGGCGCTAGACATCAGGAAGCGCTGCGGCGCTGCCTCTCATCTACCTCCTGCTGGCCTTCATGGGGAGCTTCCCCCCCCCCGCCGCCACCGCTCACACCCTCTCTTCGCCGAGCCAATTAGGACGCCGTCGGCCATTTCTCTGTGTAATTCCTTTGTTGCTGCGCCGCAGCGCCACACCTGCATTAAGGTAACGAGCTGCGTGAGCGTGAGGGAGCGGCGGCGGCGCACCGCCCGGCTGATGTACAGCCGCCGCTCAGGGCGGCGAAGCTCCAACAGCGACAAATGGGAACGCAGCGAGCTGTGAAACCGTTTCCCTGTACGGCGCGGGAAAACAGGAAAACATGAGAGAGAAGGTTATCTGTGATGTTTGTCCTCCATAACGATCCGTCTGCACGATATTTACATCCTGAAAACTGCAGCTCAGACTGACAACAATATCTCTCTTCTTTCTTTCTTTTTTCTTCCTCTTTTTCCTTTTTTCTTTGTTTCTTCTGATTTTTTCCTTTTATTTTTTTTTCTTGCATCATTTTCTTTTCCATTTTTCCCTTTTTCTTTGTTCCTTTTGTCTTTCTTGTATTCTTTCTTTATTTTAGCTTTTTTTTCTATCATTCTTTCTTCTAGCTTTCTTTTTGTTCTCTCTCTTTTTCTGCCACCAGGCTCTGAATGATGAAAGTTAAATGTTCACAGTGGGAGTTTTTAAAGTGACAGAGACCCAATTTCAAGGCTAAATTACAAAGTCAAATTTGTTTTAAGTCATATTTGATATTTATAGTGTTTTTATAACAACTGAAGTTAACAGTTTTTTCACTGTGCTATCTAATGGCACTATCGTGGGAATTAATACAAATTAACCAAAGTATGAAAAATAATTTTGTAACTAACTGAAACTAAGTAGTATTTAACTAATAATATCTAATTGATAGTAGCAAACACACTTAATTAAAACTAATTGAACCAAACGTCTCAAAACAACACTAAACTATAATGAAAAACCCAGAATTATTGTACCCCTACGGAGGAGCCGTCATGCAGAACCGATCAGCCAATCAGATGCTGACTTAATGCTACACTGAGAAAAATGGTGCTATTATTTCTTCTAGTGTTTTTAATAAGAGAGAGAGAGCAGGAATGTAAACAAAAACTATCTCCAATGTTTTTGTTGGTATTTTCAGCCATTAAATGCAACATTAAATATAAACTCAATAAGCATTATTTTCTAACGCTGTGTGGTTTTAAGCTCTGATTCAGATTTTTGTGCCTGTAGGTAAAGTTTAAAATGTCTGTAGTTAAATCTCAGAATAATCCTTTGCTGATGCAGACGGAGCTGCAGTCTGTGAAACGTGTTTTAGTTTTGGTTAAAGCTGATTTTAAAGGACGAACTCCGGCGCTGGTTTTTACGACGCTGCGTCTGGAGTTACGGCCGCGGCGCTCCGTCGGGTTTATGGGCTTCAGCAGAACCGCCTCCAGAACTCGCCTGTCCTCTGAGCCGCTCTCATTTCCCACAGTAAAGATGAACGTAATGGGAATCCAGAACAAACGTCGGACCAGTAAAACTGCTGCAGTAACTGGTTTAACTGGTTTGGGTTTGAGGTTCGAGTCAATCCCAGTGTCTCGGCTGAATGTGAGCGTTGCTATGGCAACCAGCACAGTCTCGCCGTGACGTTCAATTTCATCCGACATTAAACTTTTGGTCGTCTCTGAGGAGAGGGTCACAAACGTTTCTTACCCACGACTCGGTCGGCATGGCAACGGCCGACAGGCAGGCGGCACTTTAAACAATAATCTTTCTTTTTTTCTCTGCCTTTCTTTCTTTCCTTCCTTCTTCTTTCTTTGTTCGTATCTTTCTTTGTTTTTTCTCTTTCTTTTTTTTTGTCTCTCTCTCTTTCTTTCTTTGTCTCTACCACTGCAGTGGCTCCCCCCAGAGGGGGGTCAGAGGGGACCACTGCCCCAACCAGAAAACCTTCGTTTTGTGTTGCTTTTAGACCTATAAATCTGATGCACAAAATACCTTCTAAAAGTTTTCAAAACCTACTTTAATCTGATAAATGAGCTTCAGTGGAGCACATATTACAGTTCATCTACGGTTAATAGAGTTGCACATTGCATCATCTGATGATTTAATGGCCTAAATAACAGATTGAAAACAATAAATGTCTCTGTTGTTGAGCTTATGTGTCTATTTATCTGATAATTTAGCAGCAAAAAGTGTTTTCTGAGTTGAAAATGTTGCTTATTTTGTTGATGTATTGATAAAATCAGTCTTTTCTGATTGGTGGTCTGTGCAGTGTGGGTGTGGATCTGGGGCTTCGTCTCCATCACCATCATCAGCCTGCTGTCCCTCCTGGGGGTCGTTCTCGTCCCCATCCTCAAGCAGTCCTGCTTCAAGTTCCTGCTCACCTTCCTGGTGGCGCTGGCGGTGGGAACGCTCAGCGGAGACGCTCTCCTTCATCTGCTGCCTCACGTGAGTTCAGCCCGACCCGAAAACCCACAAGATCCGGCTGGGATGAAAACCTTCTGGGTCAGAAAGACTGGAGCTGAATACAAATGAAGGGCTCAGAGCTTTTAGCTAATCCGCTAACAGTGGAGCTAATGTTTGACTTGGCGCTTTTACCAACTAACATTTAGCAAAATGCTAGGCTCTTAGCATCGCTAAATAATAGCTAACGCTAAATGTTAGTTAGTTAGGGTTAGTAACTAACTAACCCTTAAATCCTACTTTATTAGGATTTAATAATCCTAATAAAGTAGGATTATTCTCATAATCCTACTTTAAAATGCATAAGAATACATTTAAAACCCATAATTCAGACTTATTTTCATAATTATGACTTTAAAATTTTAATTAAAATATTTACATTTTTATGTAAAACTTGTAATTATGACTTTGTTATGATTATCACTGTAAAGCTCATAATTATGACTTCCTTTTGTGTTTTTTTTTACTTTTCTTTTATGTTTGAAATGGCCTTTACTGTTATTGTGACCTCATAACTCTTAATAGTGTAAAGCATATGTAGAAAACGTTGGTGCCATTTGGACCAAACTCTAGAACAACCTGCAGGATGTTTAAACGTTTATTTTCTGGAACTTTTTCAGTCCTTTTCTTCATCTAAAAATAGAAACATAACGCCAACGCCTTGTAATCCATCTGGTCTTGTCTCTGCAGTCTCAGGGTCATCACGACCACAGCCAGCCCGGCGGCGCTGGCGGCGGTGACGGCGATCTGCTCACGGCCTTTGACGGCGTGTGGAAGGGCCTGACTGCGCTGGCCGGCATCTACCTCCTCTTCATCATCGAACATTGCATCGGCATGTTCAAGCACTACAAAGACCAAAGGGTGAGATGGGTCGGCCAATCAGAACCACGATCAGAACCGCCCATCAGAACCGCCTCATACCCGCTGTCGTTTCCCAGCAGGAGCTGAGGAGGCAGAACCAGGAGAGAACCATCGGCAGTAAGCTGTCGGACCATCAGCTGAGCCGCCGCTCTGACGCAGAATGGCTGAACCTGAAGCCGCTGGCAGAAGGTGAGAACGGGGTGTACAAACTTTATCACAGCAGCAAAAAGGTGAGAACGGGGTGCACAAACTTTATAACAGCGGCAAAAAGGTGAGAACGGGTGTACAAACTTTATCACAGCGGCAAAAAGGTGAGAACCGGGTGTACAAACTTTATGACAGAGGACGAAATGAGGATTAGTCAGGATTACTTCAGCAAATAAGAGCAAGAAAATTATGAGATGTAATAATATGAGAATAAAGTCGGAATAATAAAACTTTACATATTTTACATATTATTTCAACTTTATTTTCATACTTTATTCTCGTTATGTTACGACTTCATGTCTCCTACTTTGACCTTATCCCAGTAAGTCAGTTTATTTTTTACTAATTCTCCGTCGTAGTAAATCGTGTTACAAACATTTTAGCATGTTTTGATTGGTTACCTGATTAAGCAAAATGTGTAAATGTTTGATTGGTTTCTTTGGGGAAAAATAAATTTTTGAAATGTTTTTAACGACTTTTAAAAAATTAATTAGAAGCAGACTTGAATGCACCAAAGTCTGTTTTTGAGTCACTAATTAACTAGGAAATTAAAGAGAAGGCGGCTGATTAAAAGATGAAAGCCTCACACATTCTCCAATATAATTTAAATTTGTAATAATCTTGCAGTGATTTAAAACTAGACGCTCTCAGCTGAGGTGCCACACACAGCCCACGCGCCCCAGGTTTGTAACGTTTCCTCCTCTCTCGTTCAGACCCGGAGAGCTCCGCCATTTCCTGCGACAACGCGCACAACGACACGCAGCTCAGCGAGCTGCAGCCGCCCGACTCGCCCACCACCAAAACGCCGCTGGCGCCCGGCGCGGACGCAGGCCGCAAGGCCCGCAAGCACGGACACGGACACGGACACGGACACTCCCACGGAGGGAACTGCCACTCGGACCAGGAGATGAAGGACGCCGGCATCGCCAGCATCGCCTGGATGGTCATCATGGGAGACGGCATGCACAACTTCAGCGACGGCCTGGCGATCGGTGGGCGACGCAGAGACGCCATCAGAAACACAAACAGCTGCCGACATTTTAACATCACGACTATTACAACTTTACTTTTGTATTATTATGACTTTATTCTTGTTATGTTAGAATTTTTTCATGTATTAAGACTTTTTCCACACATTATTTTAACTTTATTGCTTTAGATTTATGTAGAATCGTTTGACTTTATTCCTTTAACACCAAGACTTTGTCATCCTTAATACAATTTTCTGACTTTATTGCGACTTTTCTCACATTAGACAGTGGCTTGTTTTGTTTGAGTTTGAAAGCACTTTAAATAGCAGCAGAAACATAAAGTTTAAATGGAAATAACAGATTATTGACTGATGGAATGAAATGATGAAAATTGTGATGTTTTTGTTGGTTTTGTTGATGTTTTTATGTGAAGTTTGACTGAAACTGGTTTTGTTTTGCAGGCGCGGCGTTCAGCTCCAACATAACGGGAGGCATCAGCACGTCTGTGGCCGTCTTCTGCCATGAACTACCTCATGAACTCGGTGAGTTCGGAATAATCAGAAATGATCGATTAGATACTACTGCTGGGAGATCAATCGATTTTATCCACTAATCAGATTTATTTTTTGGAAAATCTGGATTTTGTCCCACCAAGAGCTGCTTGGGTTTCCGAAGCTCCAGGACGGCCATCTTGTTTGACGCGTGTGTTTTACAGCTTCTACTAAACGCGTAAAAGTTGTAATATTGAAGCAAAAAGTCATGTAGGAAATGTAATATTAGTCGTATAGCAATAATTCAAAATAATGTGAGAATAAAGTTGTTTAACAAAAATTCAAAATATAATAAAATTGTAATAATACAAAAATACGTCAGAATAATACAAGAAGTCATAATATTGCAACTAAAAACTTTATAAAAATTGTCATATAAGAATAATAAGTTGTGCAATAGTAAGTCGATATAATGCAAGAATAAAGTTGTAAGATAAAAAGTCGTAATATAACAAAGTTGTAATAATATGAAAATAAACTCATAATATTAGAATAAAGAAATTAATTTATGACACTAAAATTAAAAACAAAAAATGTTGAGTATTTTTGCTTTTTTCTTGTAACTTTAAAATGGTTTTTTTTCCTGGTAAAATTACGTCGATATTCTGGTCACACAATTCAGGACAGGAATGATTAAAAACATGTTTAAAATATTTTCTGTCGAGTGTAATTCCTATTTTAGAAAAGAAAGTAGCAAATAGAAACCTCAGAGGAGCCGATGTGTGTTTCTGATTTTAATCAGTAAATGTGATCTGGACGCCGTAGAAACGTCCAGAATTCGCTCTTCGGTTTCCTGTAGAGGCTCATCAGACGGATCGCTTCGAGAGCGGCTCGTCTTACCGCATCTGGGCGGAAAAACACCGTCAGAGCGCTGAGGGCTCTTCAGCCGCTCACGGAGAAGCTAATTTGGCGATGATGGGTGTGTTAATTGCGGTAGATGATGCGGCGGCGGTGGCGGCGTGTCTGAGGAAGTGGAAGTGAGGAAGCCGACGCTCTTCCTCCTGATTGATTGATGAATGAGAGCAGAGCGATAATGTATTCATCGCGGTAATTAGCGAGGAAACGAGGACGCTGTTACAGGAAATGTAGGCCAACCCCCCGCCTCGGATCCAGGGCGTTTCCACGGAAACTCGGCCGCTCCTCGCGTTTGGCCCGGCGATGATTGAAGAGGCCAGACGCTGCAGCGTCGCACAATCACACAGAATAACAGAGAAAAACTCCAGGCGGATCCAAATGTCAGAAACACCAGAACCTTCTTGGGTTTTAGTGATTTTTACTGCCTAAAATCACCCTTTAAAGTTTTATCTTTGCTTTAAAAAAGTTTAAATTGTTGCATATAACCTTCCCAGAAATATAGGATTCTAACATAATTCATATTTAAAGTGGAAATAATATTTTATAAGTAGCTTCTTGCTATATCTCCCATAACATAAAACAAATCAGACCCTGAGATGTTGAGCGCCAAAGATTAACTCCATATTGTTCATTCATGTTGAACAAGATGGCTGAAAAACTTACAGCAATATAAACATTTCATATCAGTTGGTATTGATAATTATTGATTATCTTTTTGTTTTAAAGATCTGAAATTCTGCCAAACTGAAAACGGTTTCATCCAGTTTTTACTCCACGAAGCTGTAAGCAGTTATAAGGCTGTTGCTAGGTAACCAAAGTTAGGGGGGACTTGAAACTGCTTCTTACCCAGCAGAGCCGTTGCCAGGCAACCAGAGAGTGAGTTGATTCCACCCACTTAGCTTAGCCAGCCGTGAGAGGAGGAGTTTCCTCTGCCCACATCTCCCAGAATGCCTTGCGGTTCTGGATCTGAACTCACTCAGAGTTCAGATCCAGAACTGATACGTTGTCAAACGTATTATCTATTGATATCGAGCAACTATTGATCACGATAGATATTTTTATTGATTTATTGCCCAGCATTAAGTTAGCATAAACTGTTTCCTCAGAATTCAGACATATAAATATCTGGTTTCAACTGTGTATAAATGTTCATAGAAAGTGACATATTTTTAGCTGTGATAGGTAGGTTGTCTGGTAGTTTATATGGTAGTTTGACGGGTAGTTTATATGGTAGTTTGACGGGTAGTTTGTGGTTCCAGGGGACTTTGCGGTCCTGCTGAAGGCCGGCATGTCGGTGAAGCAGGCCATCGTCTACAACCTGCTGTCTGCCCTCATGGCGTACGTCGGCATGCTGATCGGCACCGCCGTGGGCCAGTACACGCACAACGTCACCAACTGGATCTTCGCCATCACCGCCGGCATGTTCCTCTATGTGGCGCTGGTGGACATGGTAAGGCCACTCTGACCCCTGACCTCTAACTGGGGTTATTATAGTTCTGGGTTTTTCTTTAGAGTTTTGTTGTATTTATTTGTCTAATTTTGTTCGTTTTAATAAGTGTTTTGAGCGTTTGCTAGTTTTTATTAGTTATTGCTTAGTCACTGTTTAGTTATTAATTATTATTTAGTTTCAGTTTAGTTTTTTAGATAAATATTGTAAATTATAGATTCATAAACACAAAAAAGAAGGATATTATATCTATGATTTTGGTATGTTTTTAGTTTGAGAAAGGCACAATATAATTCCAGTTACATTTTTATTTATAAAAATTATTTCTGTATTGTAGTTTTCTTTATTTCATTAGTTAGCTATAATAACCCTGGAGAGGAGCCATCATGCAGAACTGATCAGCCAATCAGATACTGAGTTAGAGTATCTGATTGGTTGATTAGAGTAGCAGAATGTAGCTACTTGATGCTACATGATGCATAAAATCCATCATTCTGACGGTTGCTGTCGTCCCCAGCTGCCGGAGATGCTGCACGGCGACAGCGAGGAGCACAAGCGCTGCCACCTGGGCCACTTCATCCTGCAGAACGTCGGCATGCTGACCGGCTTTGCCATCATGCTGCTAATCGCCATCTTTGAGGACCGCATCGTGTTCGACTTCGGCTTCTAGCGGCCGGAAGCGCCTGCATCCGTCCTGCATGCGCTCCGTTCGTCTGCGTGTCGCGTCGTGCTGTTAGTGGTGTTTACAAAGCACAACGCCCATCTGTGTCGTCGCCTTGTCCTTCGTCGAGTCTGATGTCATCACGCCGCGTCCTGACGGGAACAGAAACATTCCTTCGCACAATATGTCGTGTTTTTACGTCGTCTGGATCGGTAGAGTAGCCGCCAAACAGCTGGGCGATAAATCCAATTCGGTTTCTTGGTTTATGAAGAGTTTTTTGTGGGAAATCTGGATTTTTTTCACCAACACATCCTTTGTTTCCAGAGTTCAGCGGACATTTTGTTTCAAAAGCATTTTTTACAGCTTCTGTTTATCTGGGCTTTATTTAGAATTAGATGATGAAATATAACGGCCAGACTACGCTTTTAGTTTGAAATTATGAGAACAAATATGTACGGACATAATTAAATAATACAATAAAGACGCAAGAATAAAGTTGTAAAATTACCAGAATAAGTTTGTGATATTAGGAAAATAAAGTCGTAATTTTATGAGAACTCCAGTTTGAGGAATAACAAAACAAAACTGAGCATCTTGTGAAATTATACTTTTGTATCAGTAAAAGAAACTCTTCGTTTTTTTAACTCATCAACATCAAATTATAATCAGTAGCAGGACTTTGAAACAATTGTGCAACTGAGTTTATTTCAAAAAAGAACAAAATTAACTGATAACATTAAAACCTTTTTTCTTGAAATCTTAAGAAGTTTTTCTGGTAAAATTGCGTCTTTATCTGCTTTATTCTCAAAGCCCGGCCCTCACAGAAAAAAAACACTTTTTGAAAATATTCTCTTCGGTCCTTTAGAAAAGAAAGTGAGCAAAAAAAATCTGTTGAACTTGGATCTGGTATGAAGAAATAGTCACTTTTATTTTGGCCATGTGTCACCCAGCCCTGCTGCCAGAGCCGTTAGCTTTAGCATGTCCAGCTGTCCGCCATGTTTCTGAAAGGATGTAATGATCTGGAGCCAAACTGCAACGATTTCCATGTCATACATAAATGTTTTAATGACAACTACGGAGATACATACGAGCCATAAAGTTTGAACCAAAAATAAATAAATAATTGAAGCCGGAGAAAGAAAAAAAAAATTGAAAACTGAAAAATTTAACCAATAAAACCAAAAATTGATTTGAAATCAAAAATACATTTTGAAACCTAAAAAAAAATTAGATAAAAAAAGAAAACTAAAAATAAATTTAAAACTAAAAAGAATTTACTAAAAAAATTTTTGAAACTGAAAAATATTTCAAACTAAAGAACAATTTTGAAATTGGAAAAAAAAAGGTTTACTTCTCAGATTAAACTTTTTTATTATTATCTTGTTTTTCAGCTAAAATCAAAAAATTTTGGTCAAACTTTATGGCACCAATTTATCTCCATAGAAAGCCAACTTGAAGCTGTGAACTTGTCTCTGCTGCAGTTTATTCCTGGTTCTGATCTATGCAGATTTTCTGCGTTTCTGTTGGACGCTGAAGCCGCCAAGAAACATTTTGGTCATTCCAGGCTCTTCTGTTGGAGAGTTTCGCCGCCGCCATCTTCATCACATTCCACTAGCGCATAAGCTAACGCGGCGTTCATGACTGTATCCTGTCACTGTGTGACACCACCGTCTGGTCCCGCCCGGCGGCGAATCGTCCTCATGCTGTTTGAATCATGGAGCGTGAGACGCTAACGAGGTCCGACCGGACTCATCATGTGAAGGCATTTTTTTAATTTCATCAAACGTTCACGTAGTTTCAGCAACGGCCTTTTCATCCCTTCATCAGTTTTTTTTTTTTGTTAAGTTATGAATTTACAGTGGCTCTCAAATCAACACAACTAATTTAAAATATCAGATTAATGATTTTTATGTGACTAAACTACACAATTCAACTAAAAAGCAGAAAAACATCGTGCTCACAAGTGAACACGGTGGTGGCAGCATCATGCTGTGTGGTTGTTTTTTTACAGATGGAACTGGAAATTAAAACCCAGAGGGAGTTTGTTTCTCAGACTCCTAATGATAAAATGTTGATATAAAAAGAGGAAAATGTATTTTTTCAAAATAATTCTGGATAAAAACTCAAAATTTTTTGAACATTTTTGGTAAATTTAACCAAGACAAAAAGACAATTAAAAGATTATTTCAGTTTAAGGCTGAGAATTCTCACTTTTACATCAAAGTGTAAAATAGAAAATAAAAAATGGTGTGTAAACATTTGAAAGCCACTGTAAAGCTGAATGAAAATATGTAACAGACTTTGCTTTATGGAAGCCCATTGCTGCCATGAAAAACATAAATGTCCAATAATGAGTTTTAAAGTCATAAATAAGAGAATAAGACTTTATTTCAAAATTGTTTCAGAAAGTTGAAAGTGTGACTTTTAAAGCTGAAATTGACTTTTTATCTCAAAATGTTGACAAAATCTCAAAATTGACTTTGAAAGTCAAAATTATGACTTTTTCTCCCCAAACTGGCTTTAAATCTCAAAAATCATGACTTTGACCGAAGAAATTCTGAATTTTTGTATCAAACTTGTGACCTTCTGTTGGGCTTTTATTTTGTCTTTCATGACAGAAATGGCCTTCCATAATAAATACATTAAAATAGGTAGACAGCCACAGTATGGGTTAAATACTTGTTAAAGAGCGACTGAAGTGATGGTGTGAATTAGTGAACCGACCCGGATCCGTTCCAGCAGAACCTGAATGTTTTTCCTGTAATCTGGACTCGATTCATTTCGATTCATTCTGTTGGACAAACATGGACTCCGCTCCAGGGATTCCTCGCTGCTGATTGGCCGGAAGAAGAAAACGCTTTGATCATCATTATCTTTTTTATTATGTGTATATTTGTTTTTGTAAAGTATAAAATGTAACATGTCGCTGTTAGCCTGTCGGTGCGTTTTCCTGAAGAAGAATAAAGAGAAAGGAAGAAGCTGAATTATGCCTGTTCTGGTTGTTTTATGACGTTAAACACAAATCAGTGTTTTTGAAAGATACATCTTCCTAAAGTATTCACACCCCTTCAACTTTTTCTCACATTCCAACCACAGACTTTATTTTAAGGTGATTTTATGAGAAACAGAATTGAAAGGAAAATTTAGCTTTTTTTTTTTTTTTTTTTTTTTTTTTTTTTAATAAATATCTGAAAAGTATGGCATGCTTTTTTTTATTTGGCTTTTTTTTATTCTGATATCACTAAATTAAATATTTAAAGCCGTCAGAAGTCGTTTTAAATAATATTGTACACACAGGATTGTGTTCAGAAATGTTTTCGTCCACATGAAGCAACTCTGGCCCTCAGTGTTACTATAAATATGCCAAACCCATAGGGGGCAGTGTAGCGCAGAGCTCGATCATATGTTAAAACTGCCATTATTATATAAAATGTCATTATTTACGTTTCTGTTGTGAAAAGAGCCTTAAATTTTTGTTCAATAAAAGTTTCAAATAAAAGTTTTAATTTTGAGCTGGTGAAATATTTAGGAACTTTCTGGTCCTCTGGAGAGGTGAGACCAAAACTGTCCTTCTAAAATATGAAAAAGTTCAAAGGTTGTGAATAATCTCAACTAATGTTCTTGGTGTGAAACATAAAAAACTTGGGATGTGCCATTATTTTGTAATTTAACAGAAGTTAAATTCTCCAGTAAATAACTCCAGTAATGAAATGCCCTAAAAACTCGAG
This sequence comes from Poeciliopsis paucimaculata, assembly GCA_903067055.1. Taxonomy (NCBI): domain Eukaryota; kingdom Metazoa; phylum Chordata; class Actinopteri; order Cyprinodontiformes; family Poeciliidae; genus Poeciliopsis; species Poeciliopsis paucimaculata. The sequence goes on from CAEGAD010009070.1 coordinate 13,537, forward strand.
TCGATGAAAATCCTCCAAATGAGAACAGAAAGAATCTGGGCCTCGTACATTAAACATTAACAAGCTGTGGTATTGGAACGTTACCGAGCATGAAACCAGTGAAACTTGTTCTAAAAACTGAATGAAAGCTGAAAGTATTTTTTTAAAATAACTTCTTACATCTTTAAATTCATTAGATTTGGGAATAAGCTCATCTTTAGCTCACCTACTTTTCACAGAACTTTAGATCAAGTCAAACTTTTCAAACTTTTTCTTTGCACTTTGCTGTAAAACACAAACCTCTTTCTGAAAGCAGCTCACATTTAATGAGTTTGGTGTTAATGTGCTGCCTGTACAGTTTCTACACGTCTGAACAGGAAGTGATCCGCGCCATCTTGAAGGAAAACATGTCAACATGTGGACAAGCTGCTGCTGATCTGACTGGTGAACAGAAAGAGTCAGTGCAGCACAGAGGAACTTCGTCTGAAATCCACGGACGCAAGCAATCAATATTTAAACAGATTTGTGACTTTTCGTGTGAATAAGAGTAACTGGTGAGTACAACTAGTAACAAACATGTCCGTCTTAGCTAGCAGATAAAAGCTACATTAGCTAAGCTAGTTTTACAGCGTTTGGTAGTAACTCATTACATTTACTTGAGTAACATTTTAGTAAAAATCTACTTTTCAGAGTATTTTTATTACTCTGTACCTTTTATTTTTACTTAACTAATTTATTATGAAGTATCTCGACTCTCTTGCTCTGGCGTAAGGGTTAGGGTTTGTTTTTAAGCTAGCCATTTCCAACTAGGTTTGCTACTTTCTCAGAAAAGTTTCCTTGACTCCAAGTAGATGCCATGAATATATTGACAAAAACAACTTGGGGAGATAACCACAATACTCCCGTCCTTCACTTCCGACATCATGGCGGCTCAGTGTGATTAACAGTTACAGATACTGTGAATCCCGTCTTCAATAAAGAGAAAGGCCAGATGGATCTGGTTAACTGGATTTATTCAACTTTTATTTACACACTGGAACTGAAAAAAATCTGCAGCTACGCGTTGAGCTGGCAGAGCAGAGCGACGCCTCGCCTGATCCAGTGCTCTGCGGGGACGTCGGTGTTCAGCGTCATGGCGATGACGTAGTTGGTGGAGTGTCCGGTGGTGGACAGAGTGCCGCGCCGCTCGCTCGTCTTGTAGACAGGAGACAGGTAGCTCATCCTCTCAGGAATGTCCACTCGCTTCATGGGCTTCAGCCACATCTGCAGAGCAGAAGACGGAGAGTGAGGAGTGCGTTAACGAGGGGCGTGGCCAAAGGGGGCGGGGACCGGCGAGCCTTGAAATCTGGTGACAGACCGTTCAAAATGGAAAAAAAAAGGGGTAATTTAACAGTTTGTAGTGTATAACAGCTCAACATGTTTCACTTTAAGTTGATGAGGTGCTAACAGAGTTTATACAGTTGGGCTAACTGTGAAAATATAAATAATAGCATGTAACGCACAGATATACTGCAGTTAAGACATTTTCAAGAAAAAAAGTGGAAATTTCTGAGCCTGCAAAGTAAAAAATTAGCAATGAAATAACTAATGAACTAATGACATATTTTAGCTTGAAAAGTCAAAACTTTGCTAGAAACAATTTTGGAGATTAAGCGCAAATTTTTAAGAAAAAATATAAAACTGTTCAATTTAAAATGTCAAAAAAACCCCAAAAATTTTAGTTTCAAAACTTGACCATTTCTGACTGTTCTGAAATTCAGAAATTTCCTAATTTTTTCCAGACAATTTCTAAGATTAATCTAAAAATGTGAGGAAATTATTTCTTTTCCATCTAAAATGGCTCTAATATGCTGTCATACTAAACAGATTCATGAATTTTGTTCATAAACAAATTACAAAGAACATATGCCAAAACGTGAGTAACAAATCCAAGACTGCAGTGCTTTCAGATGAAACTGTGATTTCAGTGTGCCACCACTCTGCAGTTTGTGCCCCATTCTGGGCTGTTTTCCAATCGTATTTGCCTGGTGGGGTAATTCGGTGAACCTCGGGGTCTGGACGGAGCAGCAGGGACTAACCTGAATCTCTTTGTTATCCAAACACAAACAAATTGAAACTTTAGGGCCGTGAACTCGTAAAAGCACAAATCCCCTGGAGTTATTATGAAGTTCTGCTTATGCAAAAGAGATAAACTGGGCCAGTGAAGAAAAAAAAACATCTTAAGAGTAAAACAAAAGCGGTTTGTTGAGCAGTGCAGAGCGGGGGCCTTGGCGCACATTTACATTTCAAAGTTGCTGTTCCTCTTCTTTTTTTCACCCACACAAATAATAAACACATTTTAATGAAGTTCTGTTCTTGTTAATAAGACGCCCTGAAATGCCTGAATATTTAACAACTGAAGCTGTTGCATTATTCATATTCAGAGAAAGGAGACAGAGGAAAGAAGTTCTCAGCTTCGTCTTTCTGCTCTGATGATCCACGTCAAGGCTGAACCGCGAGGGGATGGCCGGCTTCCCACAGGCTGGGAGAAAAACTGTAGAGAAACAGGAGATGCAGCGCTGCAGGTCCAGACTCAGCGCTGAACCCAGGGACACTAGCAGCATTAGAAAAATAAACCTCCATCCTGCAGCTTCATGCAACGTCAAGCAGACCTGAACTGCCTTTGTTGCTGCACTTCTTTTCATTAATGCTGCAACACCAGGGCTGTGAATACTTTTTCCACAGTGAAATTCAAAAACCTTGACAAGCATTAACCCTAAACAAACCCTACCACCAAGCCTAGAACTAAGCCCACTGCCAAACCAACTACCAACCCTAGTGCCAACCCCCAACTAACGCTACTACCAATCCCAGTTACAACCCTACTACCAAACCTACTGCCAACCCCACTATAAACCCCAGTGCCAACCCTACTACCAAACCTAATGCCAACCCTCCTACCAACCCCAGAGCCAACCCCATTACCAACACAAGTGCCAACCCCAGTACCAACCCTTCTTAAAACTTTACTACCAACCCCAGTACCAACACAAGTGCAAACCCCACTACCAATCTTAAAGGAAATCCTATTTCCATCTTCATCATGATCAATCTGGCTTGTTTGATAAGCAAAAATACAGAAAATAATGTTAATGTCAAAGTTAAAACTAATTGAGCATCAACTAAACCTGGTTGCATCAACCCAAATATGAATTATCAGAGAAAAACAGTGAGGAAATGTTGATTTTCCGTGAACGTCTGAGGTCGTAAACTCACATAAGCCTGGAGGGCTTGACTGCCACCAGGTAATAACACGCTGCTGACAACATCACCACAAGGTGGCGACAACACAACAAGCTGACAATTGTTTAGAGCATTCTTTGCAAACCAGAGTGATAAATTCAGAAGTTTGTTGATCTGCAGAACCTCACCAACCTTAACTCGGATTCAGGTGTGTGTGTGTGAGCTCCTCACCACTGGCATGGAGTCGTGCAGCACTTTGGGGAAGGACTCTGCCAAAAGGTTGGTGTCCCTGTTCCAGCGAGCGCCATCGAGGAACAGACCGTGGACGTAAACACCTGACAACAGATCAGATTCTACGTTCACACAGCAGGAAAATGTGACCTAAATCCACATTTACGCATATGACTTTTTCACGCCTGTCTAAAAGATCAATTCTGAAAATAAATCTAATTATTGATAGACATCAATTATCTGTCATCATTGGTGGCCATGCTAACTAGACTGAGCATTCATGACAGGCTATGCTAGCAGTGCTACAGGAGGGTGATTGACAGCTCTAAGACCCGCCTCCTGGTTTTGACTGGTTGTTTCTAGTTAGCTTTGGAAGCACTGGGAGAAGGCAGAGGAGCAAAGTCTTTTCACGGGTCTCATTACACAGTTTAAGAATATTTTTTGTAAAAGTTGCAGCTTTGCGGAGGCCGTCAGCCTGTGTCTAGACGTCCTACCGTCCTCTGGGGAGTCGGTGTATTGACCGTCGTCCAGGACCTGGAAGTCGAAGCCCAGCAGGTCGATGGGAATTGTGTGTTTCCTGGCATAGTTCTGCTGGCTGCCGGTGAGGAAGGCCTGGGTGAAGAAGAACCCGGAGATCCAGAAAACGGGAGGCGTACCATGGTCATACCAGTCCTGAAAAACAAGGAGAGGAAACGCAGTTACACGCAACCAAAATACAAGAAGATGGACTCACCGATCAGTACTGCTCAGGGTCTAACCGCCCAGTTCAGGGGCGACGAAAATCATTTTCATTTCAGGCCTCAACGAGATCAAAGGCTGTGGCAGAATGTTTAGATAAAAATACTTATGAACAAACTGCTAAAAGATTAAAACTTTCTCTGCATTAGATTTGTATTTAAGATTAAACACTGAACATTTGGTCACAATAAAGTAATTTGGTTTAACTGATAAAATAATTTAAGCATGAAACTTGAGCCTGCAGTCAGCTGTAAACATGACGGTTCAAGCGTTTCATATCAGTTGATATTGATAATTATTGATTTGATTTTTTTTTTAAAAATGTGTTAAAATACTGAAACTTTACGTAACCTTTTCTGCTTTCTCCGGTTTTCACTTCACGGCGTTTTTTATTTTTAAGCCGTTAGGAGTCTGTGAGGAAACGTGAAACTGCGGCTGCCAGTTACTCAACAGCTTGTTGCCAGGCAACCAAAGTTAGAGGGAGGAAGAGTTGGTCGATTCCACCAACTTTTCCAAGCTAGCTCTGAGCATCTAACGTCTTTCTTCTGCATTTATCTCCCAGAATGCTGTTTGGTTCTGGATCGGACTTCAGTGAATATTTCAAATATTGAATATTCCATCAGACGTACTGACCAAGCGTCTATTGCGATGTATATTCCCTTCCACAATGAAGCTTAATAGCTTTGATTAAAAATTATAGTTTTAAAAATAGATATAAAAAATAATTTCAAATAAAATACATTAACTCCACAATTAATTGACATTAAAAGTACTTTATTTTTTGTCATTAAACTGGAAACTGTGCAAATAAGATCTTAGTGAAAAAAAGTTTACTTTAAAGCCTAAAAATAGGAATAACATAACTATTATTTAAAACCAGATTTTCTGTAGTAGATATTTATAAAAAATTCTAAGATGTCTTTTTTTCCTCAAATGGTCAGGTAATATTTGTAGCTCTAAATCAATTTTATTCAGCTGTTCTGTAAATAAACCAGTACTGATTTTCAGACACATTTGTCCAGGCGTATGTAAACTTCTGACCCCACTGAGCTGATGCAGTGGGTTCCTGATCTCCCTCATTGTCCTGCCGCCGGTGGCGGCGGTTCTGTCTGAGGTGAGGAACTCGTGACTCTGCAGTTCAGCGGTCAGGAGTCACGCAGACATTCCTGTTAGCTAAAACACACAGGAATCCTTTCAGCGTAACGATCTCTGATGGAAGCAGGGAGGATTTCTGCTGTGGGAATGAACCGATGGACCGGCTTGTTCCTGGTCATGTGGCTTCCTGGGTGGCACATTCCCCTCTTTCATAACGGCTCATGTGTTGCATCCTTAAGCAGGTTCAGATTAGTCCAGCATTTTACTGTAAAATATTTCCAGTTTGGATACAAACAAAGTTTTTTCATTACTCCCATTATGAATTTAAGTATGACTGCCATTTTTTGATCCTTTTAAATCAGTTATTGCAATAAAATGTTACCTGTTATCATGACTTGGTTGAACTTTATGTCACATTGAATGTTTTCAACTGCGGTCTTTGTCTTTAAAGTAACAAAATGTAGCAAAATCTGTTTTTGAATCTCACACCAGTCGATGACTGGATCCAGATGAAGATGACAGAACGAGTGACAGTCGTCTTAAGACACTTTTTTAATAACTTTTATACAGTTAACGGTTTAGCATTAGCAGAGCTAAGATTCTTGCTTAGCAAATTAATGGAACATTTTGGTTAGCTGTTCCCACCACTGGACACAACCATAGAGTCTCCATTACAACCATAGCGGCCATCTTAAAAAACCCAAACATCACCAGTAAATATAATTTCTATTTGACCAATTCTGCATGATTTGACTGTAAAAGTATTCATCTGTGATAAAAATGGACAAATTTGGCGTAAAAATAGATCTTCCTTGACGTCCATCTTGAAAAATGGCTGCCATCTTGAATTTTTCAGAGGCTAAGGTTTTTATTTTTGTGAAGTTACGTTCTTGTATCTGATATGAAAAATGTAATTACCATGCATCAGAAGAAGCTCTACTGTAAATATGAAGCAACGTTTTTCCCAGAGTCGAGTACAAACACCTCACTGCGCGGCTGTTCCTCATCCATTATTAACAGAAAAAATTTTCTGCCTCTGCTGCCGCCCTGGGCTCATCGGTTTATGCTGATATCACAACTCTACAAAAAATATTCCTCCTGTTAACAGAAACAGTTGATGAGCTTTCAGGCACCTGTAAGAACTTGAGTCTTTGGAGGAAGTCGTTGACGTAGCTGCCTAGTGGCTTCAGGCTGGGGTACGACTTCTTCATCCACATGCCGGGAATTTTACCTTTCAGGATGCTGTTCACGACTTCCTCCAGCTCTGCTGACATCACCACCAGACCCTGCAGGACGACACACACACACATGAGCATGTACGGTTCTGCTGTGGAGCTACTAATAAACTAGCAGCAGAGCTGATATTTCTCTTAGCATGTTAGCGTCTTTGCTAACTTTCGTAGATTCCCCTAGATTCATTTTTTCCAGATATATTAAACACAATAATTGACTTGGGTATTTAGTAAACTTTCAGTTAAATAAAGTTCAACATATATATGTGTTGAAGTTTTGGTTAAGAATTATTCAAGTGATTAGATGTTTATGTTCATGCTTTTATTTTGGAGTTCCATTTCCTCTCCGAAAAAGGTTAATGCACTGCTGTAGATCTATAGTAAAAAGATTCAAATATTTCTGACTGAAACCGTACTGTAGTCAATTAGGCAAAATCAGCAAGAAAGTTAGCGATAATCAATAAATATAAAACTGAAACCAGGGGTGAAAGGTCAAGCCCAACCGTTCAGTAGGTGTGTAATAAATTTGACCCAGTTGAGAACGATGTACTACATTGCAACACATGTTGTGTCATTGATGTGGTCATATTCAATGATATAGCATTAGCCTCCACTAAATCCTATGTTGGTGTCTCATTTAGCATTAGCTTCCCATATATACAATGTTGCTGTAGTGGTTTAGTGTCATCGTCCTCTAAACACAATGTTGGTGTACAAATATTGTGTATACTACGTGCTTACAGCAACATAGTATTGAATTAAATAAAATGTTTCTGTAACACTTTAGCATTAGCCTTTGCTAAACACTATATTGGTGTAACAATCTGGATAACAACCAGTATTATCCAGAATGACGCCAAAAACTCACTAATGGCTAAAACAATAAAGCTTGTGGTTGAGGGGCAACTTGCTATTAGACGTCTAACCAAATCAGGTTTCCTGCTTCACTTCCGGACTCTACCTTCAGTCTGTTGACGATTGTGGACTTCAACATGTTTGCTCTGTAAATACAAAAATAGCTTTTCATGTTTAAATGTAGTAGAGATGACAGAAAAACCCACTGATGACTTTCTGTCGGCTCGTTTAATAACATAACTCTGGTGTCTAAAGCATCTGCTGTTGAAATCTTTAATTCGTAGCTTTTGGCTTTCAGAGACATTTTGAAAGCAAACAAAAGGCCTGATTAAAATGACGGATGCACTAAATTCATTAAGCAGTGGAGCAGCTGTCAGTTCTGACTGATTTCTGAACAATATGCTAATTATAATCACAGATGGTGGAATATTCACACAATCATTAATGCTGCAGTTGAACCAAAATCACAACATAATAGGACAAACAAGCAAACCTTATGACAGTTGTTCACCTTTCATTCCCAACAGGACAGATGTTTCTTATTATTTACAGAGCGGTGCACATGGAGGCTTTCTGTTTATTAGACATTAACAAGCTTTTCAGGGAGGTCTAATGTCTTTGTAGCATCCGTCTTAATCACAGGCAGAAAACTGCAGCAAAAATCACATTTCTTTCAACAGTTGCTTTTAGATTTTATTTTTTTACCATTATGTCCAGGAAACTCAAAATAATTACTAATAAAATGCGATTTCTCCTTCACTAGTTGCCTCTGCCGACTTCAACTGAAATTGATTGTAAATGACTGAATGTGTTTACAGAATCTGATTTTCAGCAGAAGTGTTGAAATAATGAGAACATGTTAGCTTTGAGGTTCGCAAATTTAAAATCAATAAGAAGTAATGATTTTTAGCCACTGTTTACACGAAAAAGAATCTTAGCTATGCTAATGCTAAACCGTTGAACAAATAAAAATATTAGCATTTTTTAAAATGACTGCGATGGTTCTAATGGAGTATGTTTGTACTAAAATCTGCAGTGGTTAGTGTCAGCATTGGGCACAGCTAACAAAACCTTCCACTAATTTGATCAGCAAGAATCTTAGCTCTGCTAACGCTAACCATTAAGATGGCTGCCAACCAGTCTATGTCAACTGGTCTCACACCCAGTTTCAGTTTTTGCTTCATATTATTTCTTTAAAGAGCTCAAAATATAATGTCACACAGCCATGCTAATGGGTAATGTTTTATGACAATAATTGGCTTAAAAGGGTCAAAATGGTCAAAGTCATCTGGAAATTCACCTGGCTAATGGGAAATATGAATAACATGCGACCTGAGGAGTGACCAAGCTCATTTTTATGCTTGTATCCACACTTGAAAAATTTCCACAGCAGTTAGCTGGAGTGCTGCGTACCTTTATGGCCTTCTGGATGTTGATGCAGGAGCTCCGGATGGTGCAGAGCAGGTTGTTGAAGCGGCCCATCTCCTGCACCAGCACGGTGTTCATGCTCTGCTTGTAGCTGGTGGGGAAGCTGCGCAGCGCCGCCTCCAGGTCGAAGTCCGGAGGCAGCTTGCTCAAGATGTCGGCTGCCACTTCAAACACCATGTCGTCGGTGGATTTGGCGTCTCCGCCTCCAGAGCGCGACTGATCAGAGACACAGAGCGGTGATCAGAACATGGAGGTGTCTCATTAAAAATGACAGCTTTCTGGGAAAAATGATCATTTTCTGCTTCTCCTGTGTCACATCATGTATTCCTCTTCAAATACTCCAACTGTGATGACTGATTGAAACTAAGACAGCTAAAAGAAACAAACTGGGGATGCAAGTTATTGATTAATGAGTTAATCTGAAGTTAATTCATCTTAATGCTAAGCAGCTATTTTCTTAAAAACCTGACTTTTCGCTTGTATCAAGTAATAACCACCTTTGCGAGTCGATAAATAGTCCCAGAAGTTATTGTTATTCTAGTTTCGAGAATAACAATAACTTGTTATTGTTATTACAAGAAAAAAAAACTTTTTCAAAGATCAATAACCTTTAAATTCTAATTAACATTTAACACATTTTAAATATCGCAAAAAAGGAAAGAAAGAAAACAAAAGAAACAAAATGAAATATGAAAACTATGTAAACAATTGTTCTTAAGTAAAAGGACCAAACTGAAGACTTTTGTCATCCAGGTTTTGATAAAAAGAGAAAAACAATAAATAATACAAATGGAAGTTATTGGACTTGTTTTAATTTCTCATATGATTAATTGACTTATTACTTATTGCAACAGATAAAGGCTGACAGTTTTCCCATAATATAAAAGGTTAAATTTTTCATAATATGCTGAATTAAAGAAAATCACATTTCAATATTATTTTGTGTCAGCTGTACTAACTACTGATGAATAAACAGGAAATATAACAAAACAGGAACCTCTGAAGCTGCTGAACAGAAAAATAAAACATGGAAAGAACAAAATGTGTGAAACAAGCAGAAATATATTAACGCTGAAATATTGTGTGTTGTTGGTTTTGAAGTAAAAAAAAAACAACCTCAGAATCTGCCGGTTTTTTCCAAGACGTTGCAGTTTTTCTGTAATCCTCACCTTTGTGGCACATCGGTTGATAAAGTTGATGCTGCTTCGTTCCACATCACAGCTAAAGGTTAAACTTAAGCAGTTTGTTGATTGTTTATATTTCTAATCAGAACAATATAAAGTTCGGCTTTTTGCGTCCCAAAGCGGACTCATTTTGGACCGTTACTCTTCACCGTTCAGGGATCTCTCCGCCATCTTTGTTTCTGGCTCCGCAAGGTAAGGATGACGAGCGGCGCCCCCTGCTGGATGGCGGCCAAACTACAGCACTACAGCACAGGTCTAAAGCTTCTGTTCTGCCTTAGACAGAAGGTGTAACCTTGATGACTTATAGTCTTATCGGAGTAAAGAACTCCCATTTTTAAAAATTTTCTAAATAGATATTTATTTTAGATCACAGATTTAAATGGATTTTTACGATGGTGCATTAAGGCCATTGTATATTTTAAAAAGGAACACATTTTCAGAAATGTTCTGGGGGGGAAAAGGGAAATTTCTCAGTTGGGAAAAGTTGAACATTTACTAGAAAAACCCCAGAAATTTTTAGATTAATCTCTGAAATTTTCTAGAATTTTTTAATTTTCTTTTTAAATCGACTTTTTGAACTTTTTTGAGTTTCAAAAGTTGATAAATTCCAAATTTAGCAAATTTTGGATGTTTGCTGTATTTAAAGAAAAACATTTAGATTTTACTTTTTCTGGGGCTCAATTGAACAAATTTATTTTCAGTAATATGTACAGGATTTGGGTCAATTTCTTTTCAAAACACATGCTGCATTTAGTTTAATAAATTAAATCAAAGCTGATTTGAATCAAAGTCGCCTTTTCAGTAAAAATCTCTGGTTGAACATGGTTCTACCTTTTGTTAAAGCTAGGTTATAAAAACAATTTGTGTTATACTTTACATTTTCTATTGTTAGAAAATTATATCTAGAGTAATTTTTCCTTTTGTATAATTTTTGAACTGCAGCTCAGGGCCTGACAAAATCAGTCTAAAGGCCACAAATGGCCCCCGGGCCGCACTTTTAGACACCCTTGGTGCAAGAAGATGTTATTAGTTAATCAATGTAAAAAAATTTTAATCAAATAACAAATCAATTGTTTGCATCCCTAAAACAGACACATTATGAGCTTCTTCCTAATTTTAACTTTATTTTCTTTATTTACATATGGAAGTCGGAGCAGAACGGCTTCACATTTTCCGTCCAATTTCTCCCACATACCAATTTGACACACTCTCATCAGCGGTTCTGAAGCTCATTCATGCTGATAATTATTCACTCTAATCTGCGATTCTTCCGCTTTTCGTCTTCTCCATTCACCTACACAATGTTCAGCCAGCGGTAATGGATAATCACCGGCTAACGGCGGCCGCGTTACAGTAGCAGAATGACAAATAGCTGCCTCACTCTGCTTTAAGTGCGTCGCTGTTTATCGATCATTGAGACTGATGAGAGCGTATTAGATGCTAATGAAGTCCACACATGACTGATGCCAATATTAATCTTGCCGAATAACATTAATAGGAATAAATCCCAGAACTCTAAATTTAACTTTAAATGTGGGAGTCACGGTGCGTCTGGAGATAATTGTCTATTTATCTGTTGCAACCAAAAAAAGTCTGATGCTTTGGAAGTAAGCTGCTACTGTAGAAACACACACACACACACACTGAGCTGTGAGTCTGAAAACACATGGCTGTAGAAATAAATCAGCTAGAAGTGCGCAGGAGGAGCAGCGACTCTTTCATCTAGAAGTAGGCGTTGATGTGAAATGTTTGGATTTGATTTGCAGTGAACGGTTTAAGAGTTCAGAGCTGCGGTATCATGATGTGGGATCACAGGATCCACTAGAGCCAAAAATACTGAAAAAGTCAACTGAAATATTTATGTTTGGTTTATTTTAATGTAGTGGAATGAAACTAAAGGGGAGAAAACGATTAGCAATTAATTCATCTTTTTTTGATTTTTCTTATTTTATTCCAGCCAGAATAACAAAAGAAAGAAGAACTATATAATTTGACCTTTATTATATAAACCCACTACAAAAACACAGAATCTCACCAAGTACTTTTGGTCTAGTTCACCAAGTACTTTTGGTCTGATTTTATTCCACTTAAAATAAGGCAAAACTAGCCAACAAGTAATTTTTCAGAAAGAAATTTGAGCTTTTTTAAAGGAAATAATTCCTAATCTACCTGTTTGAGGTGATGTGACCTCAGCGGGGCGTGGCGTTACCTGTGTGAGCAGGATGCTGTCAAACAGCAGCTGCGTCTCGGACTGATCCTTGGTGATGTCCGCGTTCGCGTTCATGCCGAAAATCTCCGGCGAAGGGTTGAGGGGAAGCAACTTGGTGAACTCCAAGTAGCTGTTGTACTGCGGCAGAAACGACGGCGGCGGGGCGGGGGGCGAGAGGTTAGACATTTTTAACGCAACATCGGAAAACATCTGCAGTAATAACCCTCACTGAAAAACAACTGTGCTACAAAGATTGCTGGCATTTGTTTTAATGAATATGTAAATGTGACTTCATGAATAAAAGATGTGATTGGAGGGGGGTGAAGTACGGCGGAACAAAATGCCAAATAAAATGCTGCTCGCCGCAGACCGCGCTGCGTTAACAAATCCATCAGCCGTCGGTGACAGCGACCGCCTGCTGCGCCTTATTACACACATTTTATCTGCTGATGACTTTTTAAAGGTGGCTCATCAACAGTTAGAGCAAACTCTGGGTCAGGGGCTGCGGCTGCTGGGGAACTCCAGAGTTTATGGAGTTTTTAAAGCGCTGGCGTGGCCTGAAGCGCTGCTTACCCGATGGCCATTAACTGGCTTTCTAACAGGCTTCAAACTGGGACCCAAAAATTCAGCAAAATGCAAGGTTTTATAGATGTAAAAACAACAAAGTCCACCTTTAATTTGACCTTTAACCTTCACAATTTAATAGAAATATAAACAAATGTGCTATAGGGTGACAAAAATGGAACAAAATCAAGTTACATCCTTAATGTGTTACTTTATAAAAGCATCTTTTTCTATAAAACATATGAAATATTAGAGGAGTTATTGTCAGAAAGGAGCTGAACTTTGACCTGGACTGCAGTTCAGTGTTGAATGATACGCTACGGCTAAGATCGTTTTCTTTTTGGAATTACAATAAAACAATCTTTAAAAAATACATTTGTAAAATTACGAGAATAAAACCTTAAAAAATATGAGAATAAAGTTGTAACACCTACATTTAAAAGCAGTCTGCGTTAAAATGAGGATTATGCAGCAATTTGTGAAGTTATATTTTGATATCAGTTTTTCAAATCATCAAATACTTCATCTATTAAAACATGATCGTCCTTCAGGTTTTGAAACGATGATGCTCATGACTGAGTCAACAGAACCAGAAGTGGGTCTGACTTACATCGCCGTCTGGTGGCACGTAGTAAAGCCCGCTAGAGTCAAACATGTAGTCGGGGTCATCGATTAGTTGTGTCGTGTAGAAGATGGAGAGGATGGTGCGCAGAGTTCGTCTGTCCCAGTCGTCCGTGACGCGTCCTCCGTAGTTACACTCCCCAGTCATGTAGCGCAAGGCGTCGAACGGGACGTCCTGGAAACACGAGTCAGTAAAAGGTTTTAAATTTAAAAATGTATTGAGAAAGTAGGTCAGCTATGCTAGTTTGACTATGACAAATCTAACATGTAGATGTGCTGTGGAATTTGGCGTGTTTTGGTTTATTTAACATAAAAATGAAGTGAACCACACACAGACTCTCAGGTTAAAATGAGCTAATTTACCACCGTGTGTTCACTTTATCACTTATTCAGAAATCGCTAAATAAATATCAAGCCTGAAAACGTGAAACTGCAACAAACTGAATTTTCTGTTCTTTGTGTGTGAAATATTTTTGTGGGGTTGATTCCTGATACACGTCTACGTAATCTCTGCTGTATTGGCGGGTATTGGTTGGTTTTCAGCGTTATTGTCATCTATTGATGAGTTCTTCAGCCGCTGTATCTGGTGAAAGTTCAACAGACGACATAATCGGGACTAACTGCCTCGTTTGTTTGTAGAACAATGTGATATTCACAACAATCATCAAACCCCATAATAAACTACGAGAATACAATAATTTGAAAATTCAATAAATTTGAAAATATGAAAAAAGACTATGTCCACTTTATTTGGGTCATTGATTGTTTTCTCTTTTGTTTACCATTCCTCACTCGAGGTCTGGAGCCAAAGAAGTTCATTTCAAGGGCCACAAATGGCCCCCAGGCCACATTTTGGACATCCTTGCTTTAGCGGCTTACAGAGAAACTCGAGGAGAGTTTTACTGAAATGTCACCATCTACAAAAAAAAGAGATCTCCCCAGCTCTCGATTTCCACCGTGAATGTTGGAGCGATTGTGGAAAAATGTCAAGAGGAGCTCGGAAAATGTCTCATGTAAGGAAATACTTCATTAAATCAGAACCAGAGGCGGCGAGATAATAAAATGTGACTGTAGGACCTGGTACTGCTCCAGGAACATGTGCAGCTGCTGCACGGAGATGCGCAGGTCCGTCTCGTTGAACTCGTACGGGATGTTCCAGCCTAACGGGCCGAACTTCCTCCTCTCCTGCGTCAGGGCGTGGAAGAAACACAAACCGTACAGCAGCTTCTTGAACACAACCTGGGACAAACACAAACAAAAGGATGAAGGTTATTATGGAGCCCCTGCATGTTACTGTTCACATCCGGAAATTTTGCACATGCGCATCTCGCTGGAGGGCAAAAAGACGATTTGTTTACATGCCGCTCGGCTGCGGTGGAACAATTACATTAACTAAATGAAACCTGGAGATGTAGGTACTATTAACTTAATGCAGTGTGCTACAGCAAAGGGGAAAATAACGCAGAAAAACAACTCAAAACCTGGTATTCTTCTTCTTTCTCACTACACACAGGCTTGTTGCCATAGCTATGTATCAAGATTCAACGCAAAAAACAATCAAACATTTCCCACACAAAGAACAGAACATTCAGTTCGTTACAGTTCTATGTTTTAGGTTTGTTGTTTATTTCGCGATTATTAATTAGCGTTCGCTGTAATCGATTAGTTACCTCTGTTATTAGCTAAGCTACAACGGCGGCTGTTGATTAGCTAATTTAAACATCTAATCTATTGATGATCTGTGAGAGTTAATGCATGGTTTATAAACGAACCAAAACACAGAATTCTGCAGCACATTTACATGTTATAGTTGTCATAGTCAAGCTAGCATAACTAAGCTACTTCCCTCCCCCTTGCTATTTTTTTTCTTAATTAAAACTTTTTCCTGACCTTGATATCTGGTTGTCATAGTGTAGCAAAGCACTGCATCCCTTTTTCTTCAATATGCCAGGTGTACATTTCAGATTTAGATTGTTATATTGAAAACTTAAGAGCTAATGCTAATCCTCGTCGGCTAGCAGCTTTTTGCCCTCCAGATGGGGGCGTGACGTCACGCTGCAACTGGCTTATAATAGTAAAAACTAAGCTAAAAGTAAATAATACTTAACTAGTAGTAACTAATATAAACCAGCAAACACACTGTAAAAACTAATTTAAACTAATTAGATCAGACAAACAACAAGTCACAACACAAAGAAACAAAACTGTAATTAAAAAGTCAGAACTATTATAACCTGATAAACACCAACAAACTGACCGGCTTGTTGGAGCTGCTGAAGAACTCGGGGTCGGAGATGGGGTCCATCAAGTAGGAGCGGCCGATGTTGGAGCGGAGGCCCTTGGGAGCCTCATTGGTCATCTTCACGCCGTTCTGCAGCACGGTGACGGGGAAGGTGGGCGACGGGTAGCTGGTCAACCACAGCCTGAAGTCTGGGTGGGTGGAGTCGGGCAGCAGGCCCTGCTCAGTGACAACACACCAACCGCTCAGCTGGGTCGGAATAAAACTACGTCAGAGACGCAATCGGTTGTTTCTACCTCACAGACTCTCTCCAGTATTGGCATCCAGGAAGTGGCTAAGTGGCAGTTCTGCAGGACGACCCAGGTGCCGTCGTTGACGCCTGTCTGAATCATTTTCATGGCTATTGGACCCTGACCTTGGCCCAGAGACAGGGAGGTGAGCTTGTTGCCCGAAAAGCCCTGAGAGAGCAAACCAGCAACACATTTCATAAATTTATTCTACTAATAGTGTGCAATCATCTGCAAAAATACACAATCTTACCAAGTATTTTTGGTCTAGGTTCTAAATAAAACAAAACTAACTAGTAAATAATTTTTCAATAAGACACAGAAGCTTGTTTTAAGTCAATAATTTCTTAATATTGATGAAAGAAATGCTACTATACGTGAGAAAGAAAAATACATTGTTCAAATTTGGGAGCAAATTGTGTGATCCCAACTTATGGAGCTAAATTGGTGCCACAAAGTTTGCTCCATTTTTTTAAATGAAAAAAAAATTAATTGAAAAAAAAAGATTTGAAACAAAAAAAATATTAAAGCTGACAAAATACATATGAAACTGGAAAAAAGTTTCACACTGAAAAAAAATTATAACTTAAAAACAAACAAAAAAGTGAAAAATAAATGTTAAAATGAAAGTAAATATTTGAAGCTGAAAAACTAAAATAATTGTAAAATTCAGAAAAAAAATGTAACTGAAAATGATTTTGCAATTGAAGGAAAATATCTGAAGTTAAAAAAAACAATTAGAAACTGAGAAATAATTTTAAAACCGAGGAAAAAAATAGAAACTGAAAGCAGTTCAAAATTAATTTTAATTTTTAATTTTTATTTTTTCTTCAGTTTTAATAAAAAATAAGGAAATATTACAGCCCCCATTTTGCTCCGTACATTAATTTTAGATCATTTGGGGCAAAACTGTGTAAGATTTATTTTTTAAGTGTGTCTTTTATCTACAAATTTGACTAAATGATTTGTCACCCTGACTTGAACTTCAGTTATTTTTGCACCAAATGTGGCTCCATATGAGGTTCCCTCATCAAAACAAGTGCTAGCTGAGACTTTCCCATTGTGGTAGTACCATTTCGTCTCCGAATTTCAGCAGAGCCGCCATGGGGTCGGAGCCGGGGGACAGGATGAAGATGAGGGGAGCGCAGCAGTGGCTGTCTGAGAAGGCCGTGCTCAGGTTGAAGGGTGGCGGCTCGATGAAGGATTGGCCAACGCTACTCGAAACAAACTCCTGCACCATCGGGACAATCTGGGGCAGAGCAACGTCTTCAGTGTTCATCAAAGTGAAACAAACTCAGCAATCACTGTCGGACAGACCTTGTCGGGTCGGAGACATCGGATCACCATCATCTTCTGAAACTGGGACAGGTTATCCTGCCACACGCCAGGGAACAGAGTCTGATGGGGGTTCTGCAAACATTCACGACAAAAAGACAAAAACACTCGTATTTAAAAGACATCTAAAGATGTCTAGACTAGACTCCATAGTCCTGGAGGCCTGCTGTCCTGCAACCTTTAGATGTGCCTCTGCTGTACCACACATGTATAGTGGTACAGCAGTCATTAGCAAGGCTCTGGAGAGCTGATCTACACAAGGAGGAGGTAATTAATCCATTTCATCCCAGTGTTTTGTACCTGTGGCACATCTAAACACTGCAGGACAGACAGTGGCCTGTGAGGACTGGAGTTTGACACCTGTGCTATAGACATTAGGGACTAGACACTGTGTAGTGCAGAGTGTCTTGCAGAGACAAGACACTTTGCACTAGAGATCAGAGACCAGGGACAGTACACTAAAAACTAGACTCTTGGCACTGGACTCTAGAGACTGAACAGATGATAAACTTTTGTTGCCTTAAGACAACAAAAATTGTTTCTCCAACTTTTGTGTGTGAAAAGTATAAAGTCTGTGCATGTCAAACAGCAATATCAGAAGGTAGGTTGTAGAAAACAGAGCATGTGCTGTGCTGTAGTGCTGTGCCATGGGAATAATGGTACACGTGGTTTCCATGGTGGGGATGGACATATTTTTATTCTAATCTCCTAGGATTTCTGTAAAACCATCCGTGTGTGTGTGTGTGTGTGTGTTGAATTGAACAGCTGCTCTCACATCGATATTGAATAAATGTGAATTTTACAACTGGAACAAACTAGAACTAATTAGACAGAAGTGTTGTGGCTGATTGTGTTGATTATACATCAAACTTGGAGTGTGTAAGGATGTGTGTATGCAGCAGCAAAAAGACAAGTTGGTGTGCACCAAACATTGATTTAACAGCTGTTCTCTCATCTAAACTGCATAGATGTGACTGGCACAACCGAGCGGTGAACATTTAATGAGATAAAAATTCAATTTTAGCTATTTTGTATTACAAAGACGTGTCTATGAGGATCATGTCCTCTGAATCTGGCAGCAGATCTTCTCTTCTTACTGCCTGAACCCAGCCATTTAAAACAAAACATGATAATAAAAAAACAGATCCTGGCTTAATTAGTACTCAGAAACACAACATTCATAATTAAGTTTAGTCATACCCTGAAATAACACGGTAAGAAACAAATATGGCGGCACTGTGAAGGGCCTGGGTGTAGAAACAGGAATTAAGAGACAAACGACAAACATTGGAGACTAGATGCTGGATACTAGAGGCTAGACCAAAATACATACTTTTTTGGCACTACTGGAGCTCTATAAAATTGCTTTTTGATGAAGGTTTCTGGTCATTCATGTCTGTCCCGCAGTGCTTATTAGGCATAAACTTAAATGCTAAAATGCTTTTTATCAACTTCCAGCCTAGAGTCTGGCGTTTCCATGGATACCAAACCTGTCTATGTTTAACCGATGTGAAGTGCTATAATGAACTTAGGCGCTGTTTAGACCAAGACCGAGCCGGGCCTCACCGGGCTGTCGTAAACCTCCTTCCACTCTGAGAGGAGTCCCTGAAAATCCTGCCGGAAGTTGTGGAAACGTTCGATCTCATCCAGACGGCAGAGCTCATCCCAGGACGTCTTAGGAAGCCAGCTGCAGGGGTTGAGGAAAGGGTTGTCCAGGCCCACGCCGCCCGTCAGCAGGAAGCGCCAGTCCACCTCATCCACCTGAAACATTCACACCAATTCAGGCACTTAAAGAGTAAAAATGTCGGATCTCTTTATGCTAGGTTATATCATCCATAAAATGAGGATAACTTGCTCGTCTGGTTGCCTAATAACTCAGTGAAAAACATGATAGGAAAAGCCATCAGAGACGTGATGCTCGTGTCACAGATGTATGCGCGTGTGAGCATGCACCCACCAGCTTGTTGTGCATGAGCAGACTGACACTGAGGCAGAAGGAGAAAAGCAGCTTGTCCTTCTCAAACAGGGAGCGGCACACGTTGACATACAGCGCGTAGGTAAAGTGGTCCCTGAGGATCTGCAGTCTGAGGCAGGGACATGTGTCACAGTTTTAATCAGCACAATTATTCCAGCAGAAACCAAACCGAGCAGCGCTGCAAACCCAACTCAGGCATTAAAATCACTTCACATGTTTTGTGAAAAAAATTCATGTTTTTGTGCTTCCATTTGGGTCTCTACTGCTTCTAAGAACTTAAAAAGAAACCCCCAGCTGTTTCTGAGGAATAAGTTAAAACTTCAGTGGGTAATTTTTATTTAAAAGAATATTTTTTTACATATTTGATAAAACTGTCACCATGTCATGACAGTTTGTTATGAGACAGAAACCAGAGCTTCTACTGCTGTCTGAAGAAATGCACTTCTCCCAACCAAAATCAGCCAATCAAAGCCAGGAGGATAGTGGTGGCGCTGTCAATCAAGTCACATACACGTTGCTAAATGTGCTAATGGTGGAGAAACAGAAAAAAACTTTATCTGCCTTCATTGGTGGCCGTGCTAATTAGCCTAGCATTCACAACATTCTAGGCTAGCTGTAGCGTGCCAGATGAGCCGCGCCACACAGAGGATGATTGACAGCCCTAAGACCCGCCTTCTGTCTCTGATTGGTTGTTTCTAGTTAGCACTGGGAGAAGGCAGAGAAGCTTAAAAATTTCACAGATTATCTGTCTCAAAACAAACTGTCACAACATAAAGACAGTTTCAAGAAATATGTTAATTTTTATTTATTTCTTTTATAAAAGTTAAATTTGCAGCTTTAATGTTTTTTTGGTGTCTGGAAAATGAGCCTTTTCAAAAACATCTTCTGAAAATAATGTAACCATCTACAATTACTCTTCAACTAAACGAGTTTAAACATTTAATTTCTCTTTGGGATAAATAAAGTACTTTTAAATTTGAATTAGCAGGCAATGCCGGTTACCTAGCAACCCCAGCCTGTTACCTAGCAACCAAAACAGAGCTCCAGCACATTTGATCAACTGGTTTTTCCTCCGTATGCCCTGTACAACTTGTTGGTTGTGCAGGAGGCTCCACTTCTGCTTTTCAAAGATGGATGGTTGTATAATTGTGCATCTTGTCGGCCATTTTCATGTGCGAGTGTAAACATTGTATGGCCAGCAGCAGCTTATTTGGCTTTAAAATGGCAGGAGGCCCTAAGACATCTAATTTTAAAAGAAAATCTCATTGTGTAAGAATAATTTTAAAATATAAAAACATGTTTTGTTTTGCCCATAGATCCTATTCCAACCTGTTCAAGGACGCATAACAGGTCACCTGGAAGCTAAGCGGCGGAGTTGGAGCGGCTTACCTCTTGTCCACGTCTTCAGACTTCTCTGAGCTGTCAATGGAGCCGATGAAGAGGTTGATGAACCAGGTCAGGGAGTACTGGTACATCGGCTCGATGTTTGCCAGGTCAGCAATGGAGAAGAACAGGATGGCAGAGTGAATGGCGATGGGTTTGTAGCCCATCCGGGTCTCATCGATCTTCTGCTCGGTCTCCTCAGCCACCGCCTGCTTCTCTGAGATTTCATTGGCTAACACCTTGGAGCAGGACAGGATCTTGATGGCCGTTTCGTCCTCCAGAATGTTGCCCTCAGAGGAGGAGAGCACCTCCAAGATTTTATCCTCGATCTCCTTCAGTTGTCTGACAAAGAACCACAGTTTGGTTTCGTCAGTGCTGGAGACAGTTGGAGTCTCCAGGCGGCAGGCTGGACAGCGCGCCGCGGAGGGAAACCGTACCTTTTGTTTTCTGCACCCTGCCGGATGAGGGCTTGCTTCTCCTCCTCCAGATCGGGCCGTTCCCGAGCCACCACGATGCCCAGCAGCTGGTCCTCGATGCCCTCAGGCGTGATCATAAAGTTCAGCAGTGTGACCTAAACAGTGCGGCACATAATTTAATATTCCAGCAACATGCAGGTGCAGGAACCTGATGACCCACAAATGTTCTTAAGGGCTTGCTGTTTAAAAAAAGAATTCAAGACAACCATCTAGGCAGCCGTCTTGAAAAATGGGCACCAAGATGGTCTTTAAGGAAGATTTAATTTTGCACTAAATTTGCCCATTTTTATCACAAATGAAAAGTTTTAGATTAAATCACACATGATTGCCAACAAAAATCATATTTACTGAAAATGTTTTGAGTTTTCAAGATGGCCACCATGGTTCACATGGAAGATGCATTATTACTGACATGTCTAGTTGACAATAACATTGTCAATTAGATCAATGTCTGTGCAGTCAAATCATAGCTACATATCTCGAACCATAGAAATCAGATTTATTTTATTAATTTTGTCTCTTTTTTTCTCGTGAACATTTTTTAAAATGGCCGCCATGGCTGTAATGGAGATTATATGATTGAACTAAAATGGGCAGCAGTTATTGCCAGTAGTGAGAATAGCTAAACAAAAAGTTCAACTAATTCACCAAACAAGAATCTGACCTCTAAACACAAACAACTAGCCAAAGGTAATGCTAACCATTAACATTTTTGATAATGGCTGCCATGGTGGTAATGGAAAATATGTTTATACTAAAATCAGCAGTTCTCATTGCCGATGGTGGTTGTTCCACTAAACTGCTCTATAACAACCTTGGCTATGCTAATGCTAACTGCTAGAAGCATATCAAAAATTAGCAGAAGCTAATGCTAACCACTAAAATCATTGTCAGTCTATATCAGAAATCTTGAAGTCCTTCCCGTTGATGACTGGTGTGAGACTCAGAAACAGAAAAAGTTCTTAGTTTCAGTTTTGAATTTTTTGAGTTTCAAAAATTAAATATTTTCTACTTTTGAAACTCTAAAATTCCCATGTTTTTCTAAAAATTTTCTGACATTAATCTCAAACTTTTTGAGTTTTGTGGAGTAAATTTCTTCCTTTTTTTGTCTATTAACAATGTTCCGAATGCGCAGTTATAGTTTAATCTTATTAAAACTGAAAGCAGAATAACTGGTACTAAACAGCGCCCCCTGGAGCAGATTGTGGGAAAGCCAGAACCACTGCAGGCAGCAGAAGCCATCATCTCTTTGAGGAATTTGCAGGTTGCCATCCATGAGAGGAAATGGCTTCATCCCTAACGCCACTACGGACCTCAACCAATTTGACCAACTGTGTCACATTTTGAACATTTTTGAACATGTTTTCTAATTTTTTGTCATTGAATGTCATATTTGTGTTGCCTGCAGTTGTGGAATCATAAAGTGCTGAACTGAAGACTTATTATTGCTTTAGTAATTCACTGTGCTTATCTCAACATGACATTTCCTCTGTAATCACTGAAGTTTGCTGGTTTTCTCCGTTATAAATCAGTTGCAACGATCAGATTACCTCTAATAAAGCAGCAGTGTGGTGCTCTCGTTCTTTTAGTGTGAAAAGGTGTTGCAGTTTCTTAGCTTTTACCTGGAGGTTCTTCTCTATAACCTAAATAAGAAGTGTGCTTCTCTGGGGTTTAATTTTGTTTCCATTGATGCAGAGAGGCCCACTCTGCTGGTGGTAACAGCTTGGATCTCATATAAATCTTCAGTTTGTCCTTTTCACACGTTCACATTGGAAAAGAGCCGCTTCTCCAGTGGATCCGCCCTCTTTTGCATTTCGAAAAGCGGTTTAATGGGCGTAATGGAAACCTCACACTAATACACTGTATGCCAAAAAAAGATTTAGACAAAAATGGAAGAGAAAGGGACTGAGCCAGTTGTGAAAAATGAGCTGAATCAATCTAATAGCCGGCCATAAAGCGGCGAGCTGCTACAAATAGATGCTGGAAATGTGATCTTCTGAAATGCTTTCCAACCTCTTCCTTCTCTGAAATGTGATTTACTTTAATGCTCCTTTTCCTGAAATACTTTTTCAGATTATAAAGGGTGGGAGAACAATGATCCACTGTGTGATTGGAGTGTAATCAAATAACAAACATTTGCCTAAAAAGAAAAAAATATTCAACTGCGAGACAGAAAGAACAGAGACTTTCTGAGAGAATCGCCTTTTTGTTGTCAAAATGACCTGCTAACATGAAGTTTTTCATTTACTATTGAAAATTTTAAACTGATATTTTGAACATAAATGAATCATTTTCCAGATAAAGATTTGAAAGGAGATGCATGAACACATCAAAATCTCACCAAGTATTTTCGGTCTCCATTTCAGTGCAAATATCTTAGTACATTTGAAATAAGACAAAACTTACTTATAAGTAACTTTTCATCAGTCAACCAGTTGGATAACTTGTGGTTGCTAAGCAACAACTGTTGAGTAGCTGATGCCTTCCTAGCAACAACTTTAAATTAACTTCTTTAATTTATCCATTGATAGATAAATTAACTTACAACACAGGAAAAATTTCCTGTTAGATAATCTGCCAATGAAGCTACTGCTTTTTAAATCAATATTAACTAATTATTAAATTAAAAGCCTCTATATTTGCTAAAAAGTTCCTTGTAAGTTAGTCTTGTCTTGTATTTGCATTAGAAACTAAACCAAAAAGACTTTGAGTTTTTGTTGTGCCGCTTCTCCGAGTTGCGTAACTTGTGGTTGCCTAGCAACGACCTGTTGCGCAGCTAACGCAGCAGCAGTTTCAGGTTTCGCCTGTAGGTGGTTAAAAATAAATTAAAAAAATAACGGCATGGAGGGAAAACTGGATAAAATAAGAAACAGTTTGGCCATCAGTTTGGAAGCATTTCAGATATTTAAAACAAAAGCAATCAGTAATTATCAATACTGACTGTTACGAAACTCTTAGGTTTTTCAGCCTTGTTGTCGGGTCCCGCAGGAGAGACTTTAAATCCAGAGAGTTTTACCTTCACTGAGATCTTGGGTAAGTAGTGAGGGTTGCGCAGCTTGGTGGTGATGTAGAAGCGGAAGTCGGGCGCGTACTCGATGGTGGAGTCTCCCAGGCGGATGCACAGCGCCCCGCCCTGCTTGAAGGTCTGCTTCAGCAGCAGAGGCTCCAGGATGGGGTCCAGATCCTCGCCGATGTTCTCCAGCAGCACTGGAACACAAATCCCGCCTCATCTTCACAAACCGTCGCCATCATCATCATCAACATCAACATTAACATCATCATCATCCGGGCGTCAGCCGCTACAACGGTGAAGCTGCACCGTTTTAAATGGTTCCAGTTGAAGCAAATGGTTTTCCTCCACAATGTGTCAGCGTTTTCGCTGAACTGGTTTCCAAAATGACTCTCACACAGAGACACAGCAGCGTAATGTCACTCTTCTCACTCAAACTCATATAGATTCATTACACTGAGAAAAACATACATAACTTTTGTTTTCTGCATTTTTGACTTACAGAAACAAAGTTAAAATTCAGCATTTCAGATTAAAAGAAATTTAAGGATTTTTGTGTTCATTTACTGGGTTGGGGCTCCTTTTGCATTAATTACCGCATCAGTCCTGAAGACTCCAGAAGAAAAATCTGGAATATTTGAAGCCGCCTCTGACAATCTGCTAATGCGCTAATAGCAGAGCTAATAGTTCGCTTAGCAATTCATCAAGATAAGAATTTTTGCTGATGCTTAAGATCAAGTTTGTCCTGTTTGTAAAACTGATTCCATGGCAGAACAACATGCTCAATATTCATTTCTTATTATTTTTCATAAAGGATTTAAAAATTTCTTACTAATATTATAAGTTTTTATTTTTTTTAGCAACATTTCAACTTAATTTACGTATCATTACAATTTTATTCTCATAACTTTATGAGTTTATTCTAGTATTACTCCAACTTTTTTCCATATTACTTCAAGTTTATTCTCATAAGATTATGATTTATTCTCATATTACGACCTTTTTCCTGTATTATTATAACACTTTTGTTGTTTTATTGTGACCTTTTTTCTCACATTGTTACGACTCTATTAGCGCTTTAGCATTAGCTTCTGCTACGATGCAGTGCTTTAGTGTTAGCGCAGCGAGTGTTTTAGTTAGCAGTGCCAACCACTGGCAGCTACTACCTTATTTTAGTTATCAGGACGAATAAATTGACCAACATTAACTCTTCCTCTGACTCCCCTAATATCCCTGCTAATGTGATTTCACATTCAGTATGATAATGCTGTTCTCATGTTTCCAACCTGGCCCGTTTATAATTGATGTTGCTCTGTCAGGAGGCAACTGGGAGCGGCGACCTTTTCCAAACACAAACCAGCAGCAACTTGCTGATGATTACGTAAGAGAAACAACAGCTCCGTCCGGCTGGAGGAGCGAACAGCGGCACATCGTTATGGACCGCCACACAAACACAAAGAAAGTGCAAAAGTATGAAATAAGAAAAGAGGCCATCAGGGAAGGAACTGTTCCCTCTGCTAGTCTGCTGGTCAAGTCGTTGCTCAGATGTCCTTTTAATGCCTCTGACTCCAGTCAAATGGACGTTTTTTTTAGCGTTTTTCCTCCTCAGAGCAGCTTGTTCTGCTGTTTGGTGGTTCATTAGGCCACATCCTTTAGCGCTTCAGCATCACAAGTCAGCCGCACACTTCAGTCACACCTGTCGCCCGTTTTATTGGGAAAGCTCACCTGATTTCTGAGATCAGCTCCTTCAGCCTCATCGAGTCGTTTTGATCATTTTTCTCTGTCGTTTACTTCTTTTAGGCAAATTATGTTAACACCAAAGCTCAGCGTTACAATAAAGGTTTGTCTCGTTTATCATTTCCTGCCCAATGAAACAAAATTTCTGCATGAAATGACACTTAAGGGAGTTATTTCCTTTGAGTGTCAAGTGTTATTTCATGTGAATTATTTCACATGAATATGGTTATGCAACAGAAAACAAAACGTTTCTCCAGACGTTGTTGATGTCTTAAGTTCTGTTAGGCTGCTTTGGACAGGTGGTGGTTACAGTGTTTCATGAGTAATTTTGCTATGATTTGTATGTTTTTATCTGTTATTATTAATGTCCATTTTAGCCGTTTAAATTTACAAACATCAGCTGCTGCTAACTGCTGATTGGGAGCCATTGTTTTGTTTAGGGTTAATTATTATATTTTATTTAATGTTTAGGGGCAGAAGCTGCTGGACTGACATTAACCATCAACGTGATTTCCTCTTTTGTTAGAATAAATAAAGTGGATCTGAACCTATTGGACCCGAGACGAACACTGAAGGGTTGCAGTTGATGAATATGTAAAAAGATAAGAGGAATTCACAGCATTTCAGTGTCAAAGGTCAGCCGACCAGATTCTGAGTGGCTGATTGTAGTTTGTGGTTAAATGGTTGTTTTTTTTGTTGTTTTTTTTAAACATTTCTTGTCTTATAATTTAGGGGATACTTGGCCGAGGTTGGGCTGGTGGAACGGCTCACATCAGGCAGTAGAAAATGTCCCTGGACACGTATGATTTCAATCTGACTGCTGAGGACGCTAGCAGATGCTAACAGCTGCTAGCAGATGCTAACAGATGTAGCTCTATCTTAATGTGATTCTCTGCTGTTTTAAACACAGCAGCCAGAATCAAAGCCCATCTGAACAGAACATCTCAGTGATGTGGCTGATTTCAGTTCCCCTCTGCAGAGACCAGAACAAAGGAGAGCAGCTTTCTGCGAGGTGAAGAGAGACACCGTGTGGCCGGGGCTGGAACTGCAGATATGAATGAGGGGAAGGAGAGACCTGGGTTCCCGAACTGGATGCAGTTCTCCAGAGTGCGGACGAAGTCAGAGTCGCTCAGCTTGATGACATGGAGGTTGTTGGTTTTCTCCATGTTCTTCACCCACTTGTTGGCCTGACCCTGGGGGTCGATCATCAGCGGCCATCGCCTGGCGTTACTGGAGGGAGGGAGGGGACCGGTGGAAAGAAGGAGGAGGAGGAGAGAGAGTAAGACAGAGAGAGAGAGAACAAGAAAAAAGAGAAAACAAAAGAGAGAGATAGATTCATACACAGGACAATGTCTTGCAAAAATATCCGCATGCCTTTATAAAATAACTCAAAAATGTGTTTTTATTGGGATTTTACGAGTTACATGGACATAAAATATCGTATCCATCCGTTCGTCCGTCCATCGCTTTAAACTAATGTGTTAGGTAACAAGATGGCTCCTCAAAAACAAAGACAACCAATCGGCTACTGGAGGACAAACTGACCATTTCTCCTCACTCTGCAAGATGATTAATCGTCTCATTGAAATAATTGTCAATTAATTTAGCAATCGATTAACCATTAATTGGAGTATACACTCATAAAACTGGCCTTTGCTGACAGAATGTCACACTCACAGCAGTTATTAGATCCAAATAAGAAACTGTCTTTAAATATTAGCTTCACTAGTCTCCTAAACAAAAAATCTCCTATGAAGCAATTTTTACTTTCCACAGATTGATCAATTGATCCAAAAAGTAATCACCGGATTAAATGAAGAAGAAATAGCTCAGATTTTCACATGTAGATTTTAGAAGGATTATTTTGGCTGCAGATGGATCCTTTGCACAAAAATATCTGCAGAATGTGCAAATTGTTTTACCCGATTAATTGATTAATCATCAGAATAATAACTGTCAGATGCAGCTTTAATTTGAATAATTAACCAAGAACTGATTGATAACTGACAACAGTTGGAATTTAAAATCGATTGAATTGAAATTAGTTCTTTGTAAAATATTTTAAGACAATATTTGTAGTAATTTAAATAAACTGAATTGTTTAGAACCAGAAAAATGACATTATTTCCTAAAGGAAGGACCTGGATGTGATGCAACCTGCAAACATCTGTTTCATTTTGCTTTTATCTGCCTCCCAAAGTTTGTAAACTATCTTAAAAACTCACATCCACAGATTTGTTTTGCATTTCAGGTTTATCAGTTGTCTTTGTTATCAAACTGGAATATTGCTAAGATACAACCTGGTGTGTTTTTCCTCCAGGCGCAGATAATACCTGTGTTTTTCTCTTTTTTTGCAGAATGCTTCTCTCAGAGTTTGCTAATAGCAGCAAACAGCAGGCGTCCAGCAGAAAAGACTTTTATCTCTTTACAGCTGAAGTTTTTACCAACAAGTCAGGAGCGATGAAGATACACGCTTTGATTACCTAATCTGAAGGAGCTGAGTCTTTACATCTTCCTTGTTTATATTTCACTTTATTTGCTTGAATAAAGAAAAAAGAATCCCCCAGAAATAATAGAATTGAGATTTTATGAAAAAGATCAACATAAACAAACACAAGGAGGAAGGAAGATTATCCAGTAGACCAACAATTTTCCATCAGTTCATTCAGAGTTTTATTTTTATATTTATTGTTGAATCTTTTGTATAATTTGCTTCCACTTCACATTTCTACTTTACTTTGAGTTGATCTGGGACATTACCCAAAAACAGCATTAGCTTCTGGCTAATGCTACAAAATATGTCGAGAAACGTTGATTTTTAGAAAGTTTCAGCCATGAGTTTTCAAGAATTTTGAAATTAATTTCAGAAATGTTCTAAAAAAAAAACAAAAAACAAAAAATAAAACAAACCAAAGACTTAAACTTAAGTTTGAAAACTCAAAATTTACTAGAATAAAATAATGAAATGTTTGGATTAATCTAAGAAAAATTCTAGAAAAAACTTTCAGAGTTTAAGAAGTCAAAAATTTGACTTTTTGTTCTTGAAAATAAGAACAAAAATCTGATTAATCTCAGACATTTTCCAGATTTTCTTTTTTATTTCTATGCTTAAAAAGTAAAAAAAATCTAGCAAATTTCCAATTTTTACAACTCTTATATTTCCTTGTTTTTTATTTTGGCGGAAATTTAATTGAAGCAGAACGATGAGCATGCCAAATAATATTTCAATGAATTATTGTAACTTAAATTTTAGATTTTGTAATAATTTTATTTGAAAGAATTTTTTAAAATTCTCATATTCCCTCCAGCTCTCTGCGGGCCTCTAGCGCCCTCTGGTGGCTGATCTATGACATAAAATCCCAGTAATTCAGTGTGTTGAAATAATGTGTAGAAGTGGGAATGTCTTTGTGTTCTGAACTCACGATATCATGATGCCGTTTTCTATGGAGAAGCTGTCTGACGGCAGGCCGGCGATGTTCCACGCCTGGATCTTCACCGGTTCGCCCAGAGAGCTGGTGAGCGACATGTTGGACGAACACGGGATCTCCATGGCCTTACACATCTCCAGCCACTTCTCCGTCTGATCCTGGAGGAAACGTTTCAACAATCAGTAAAAAACACATCAACGATTTGAGCTGGACGCATAATGCTATGCTAGCACTTAGCATGTGGGAGAACTTTAAGCTCAAAAGTAGAGTTAGCTGCAGCAGGCGGACATCTTGGCTGCCTCCACCTGTCTGTATTTGGAGGTGAAGGCTCCCAGGTAAGCCACGATGCCTGATGAGATTAGCATGTCCCCAGTCAGATTATCGTAAAGCAGGCCCAGATTAAAGGCCATTTCACTCCAGCGGGTTTTCTCTCCGCCCAGGCCTCCAATCAGCTGCTCGGCTCGCTCCAGTTTCTTACTGCACAGATCCACCTGCAGGCCAAACCAACACAAAGTCAAAGTTTGGAAACATTTATTGCAACAAGGACAATAGTTTCGGCATAATTCCATAAAGTTTGAGCCCAAACACTTTTTCTGAAACAAAAAAAGCAAACCTGAATTTGAAGAACTTTTATTTTCATTTCCATTATTTTCTTTGTTTCCTTTTGAATTGTTTTTTAGTTTCAAAATTATTTTTCAGATTCAAATCTTTTCTTTTAGTTTCCATTTTTTCAGTCTCAAAATTACTTTTCAGCTTCAAAATATAATTTTTTGAGCTACTTTTATGATCCCAATTTAGCTCCATACGATTCCTGGTTTCTCAGCGCTGTTAGTTGTTTGTTAAAGTGACAGTTGTTACGGACCTGGAACTCCAGATCAGCTTTCTTGTTCTTGTTTGCCTCCAGAGTCTCTTGCAGCTTCGCCAGTTTATCCTGGACTTCTTTGAGCGCCGCCTGCTTGATGTGCAGAGCGTCCATGGCGATCTTCAGCTCTCCTTCAGCTTCTGCAAGTTTGGCTTTCTTTGGCGCAACCACCTTGGCCACTCTGTGTGCATATTCACAAGACCAAAAACTATTTACACAGAATTGTATGGAGCCAAATTGCTCCTCAAATCTTTTTAGAAACTGAAAAAAATATTTCAAATTGACAAATAATTTTGAAGCTGATAAAAAAAAAAAAAAAAAAAAAAAAAAAAACTGAAGAAAAGATTTGAAGCGGGAAAAAAATCTCAAACTGGAAAAAAACTAAATGGAAAAAAGGTCAAATTACTTTTCATAATGAATTTTTTGTTTTACTAAAAAATAAAAAATTGGAGCAAACCTTTTGGCCCCAATTCAGCTCCATAATTTGTGAAAATTAAGTTTCTTAAAAAATTTTTTAAACTGAAAGTAATTAAAACTGAAAGGAAAAGATTTGAAACTGAAAAATAATGTAGAAACTAGAAAATGAGTTTGAAACAAAAAAAAACAATTTCAAAACTACTTTTCAGATTCAAGTTTTTTTTAGTTTTTTTTTAGTTTCAATAAAACAAAAACCATTTGTAGCAAACTGTATGGCCCCAATTTAGCTCTATAAATTGCAAGCACAAATTTAAAAATCTGGAATTATATTTTTAATTATATTAATTTTTATTTTATTATATAATTTTAATCTGACAAAGTTAAAAACTAATATTAAAGTTGAAGGGTTTTTTAGTAAAAAGAAGTTGGAGAAAAGTTTTAAAAGTTATTTTTACCTGAAAAAAAATAAACTGAAAAAAAAAAAAGATTTGATACTGGAAAATAAATAAATACATAAAAAAAAATAACTGGCAAAAAATTAAAAAGTCCATTTAATATTAAAGTTTATTTTTCAGTTTATCTCCATAGAATTTAAGCTAAGATGGAAATAAATACTACAAAAATAAAGGCAAATGTTGGCAAACGCTTTAGCATTTTAGCCATAAAGATTTGGAGCAAACTTTATGGCCACAATTGAGCTCCATAAAATTAAAGCAAAACAGGAAATACTGTGAAAAACCACAAGTAAAAACAGATGTTTATAAATACAGATAGGATTCAGTTAAATGTGGTAAGAAGGGAGCTGAAGGGAAACTCTTACTTGTCGTACTTGTCCATGGCACAGACCCACTTACACATTCCCTCCGCCGCATTGGACGCCGTTCGGATCTTCTCCGGCACAAAGTCCGGGTTGGTGATGTACTTCTGGCGGATGACGGTGATCAGGTTGATAGGGATGTTGTCCTTGTTGTACTCATGCAGGCTCTGCAGGAAGCGCATGTCTCCCAGCAGCTTCTTGGCCGGACCCCAGTAGTCCTCCATCTTCTTCAGAGAGCCGGCCGGGTCCGGGATCCGGTCCGGCTTGACGCCCTTCAGGATGCAGATGGCCTCCATCACCAGCTTCACCCCTGCAGGCGGGTTCTTCATGGACTTCACCAGCGAGATGTCCTGCACATTTCAGAAAATATGGGAAAAATTGAACCGAATAAAAGGAATTTTGACTCATTTTTGAACAAATATGGCAGCGAAATCAAGACTGATTCTTATGTTACACTGCAAAACATTGTTGTTTGTGTACGTATATGTATTCTTGTTAGTGTTTTTATTGACATTTTCAAATTAAAGAAAGCATATTGTCATATAAAATCCATTGGATTTTACGATTTAAACAGTAGAAGGGTTCCTTTTGGCGCCTCCTACCTGCGGGGTGAGCGTATTCAGCGCATCCAGAGCCGACTGCAGGATGGGCGTGGCTTCAGCCAGGTCTGCGTCGCATTCGTCCTTTATGGCCTTGGCGGCCATGGCTTGCTCGTTGGACACCGCCTCGTCCTCCTTCACCACCTTCTCCGTGGCGGCCACCTCCTTGGACTCGCGCTCGATCACCACCATCATCTCATCCACCTCTTTGCTGGCCACCAGCAGCTGCGGCTGCAGCGCCTCCAGCTCCACCTGCATGGTGGCCACCTGGTCTGCGGCCGACTGCAGCTTTTCCAAACCAACTTTGTAGCGATACTTTAGCTGCATCACCTCGCTGGACAGAGAGCGGAGAGAATATGGCTGATGTCCAGATGGATTGAGATGAAATGTAACCTATTCGCTTAAAGTCAGTGGTGGGCACATTTCTGCTAATATGCTAATAGCATAGCTATGTTAGCATTTTACCACTGTACCATTTTTACAAAAGTTGGACAACGGTATTGAAGTTTTAGCAATCACCTGTTTCCTCTCTCGTGTTCTTTAGCAATAGCTTCATCTAAGCTATAGCACTTGTTGATTGAAAACATTTAGCACACATTCTTTTGCATGAGCTTCCACAATATTGCTGTAGCGTTAGCTTCCGCTGAATACTTTGTTAGTGTAGCGCTTTAGCATAATGCAACTAATGCATTATGCTAATACTGACTAGTGCTTCAGTATTAGCTTCTGCTAACTATTTCTTGTTAGCGGTGCCCACCACTGCTGTCATATTAGACCTAGCGAGGCGATTATCTCACGCTCTTTTCGTCCTCAGCAGGCTTTTGAAAGTGGAAATGAGCTCCAGGTAGGAAGTCGGGGTGACGTAGTTGTGGCGCTGCAGCTCGTCCAGGAAGCGAGCCGACAGCTCCATAGTGGTTGTGTGAAACCTCTTGCACATGTGGATGCAGCCCTGCCGGTACTGATCCGTCATCTCAACGTCCTCCAGGAAGCGATCGGCCACGGCTTGCAGGGCGTCTTCAGGCCAAGGCTGATGGACGCAGAAATGTGTCCAGTTTATTATCAAGAAAAGTTGTTTTTTAGACCAGATATGACTGAAATGATCAAAATGGAAGCACATTCTCTTTTGATCTGAACACTATTGAGTAGTAAAAATATTAAAAATATCATTGGATTATCAAATTTTCTGTTAGGAAACTTTTGATAATGTTAAAAATGAATAACATCATCATGTTTCAACCAATCCACACAGTTTTAAAGCAATGCAGAATATGACTAAAAATATTTCAAGTGTCCATACAAACATAAAAATGTGTATGATCATCACTCAGGTTGTACAGTTTTCATATTTCCATCAGCCACGTGAATTTCACAATGACAGCCATTTTTAAAGATGGCCGCCATCTCACAAACTTTGTTTGCGAGTCTTGCACCAGTCGTCAACTGGTACAGACTGGGAGGCAGCCATCTTAATGATTAGCATTACCTTCTACTAATTTTGTGTTTGCTTAGCAGTTTAGTGCCATTGGTGCTAAGATTTAAGATTCTTGTTCAGAGAATTAGTGGAACTTTTTGGTTAGCTGTTCTCACCACTGCCAATAATTACTGTCGATTTTAGTGCAAACAGTTATTCTCCATTACAACCATGGTGGCCATTTTGAAAAATGTTGATGGTTATTGTTAGCTTGGTTTAGTGTTAGCAGAGTTAAGATTCTTATTTAGTGAATTAATGGAATTGTTTAGTTAGCTTTGGCAATATCATATATTCTCCAGTATAAAAATGGCAGCTATTGTGAAAAATATCCACAAGAAAACAGAGGAACAGTATCAAGAACATTTATATCTATCATTCAAAATATGAAGCTGTGATTTGTCTCCAAACAAATTCCTTTAATTTATACATTTTTTATGACAACCACAGTGGCCATCTTGAAAAATCAAAACAGTATCAGTAAATATGATTTGTACTGATCCAAGTTTGTTTGATTTGACACCAAATGCCAATAAAAATGGCCAAACTAAGTGAAATTTTTTTTTTGAAAAATGGCCGCCATCTTGAATTTTTCTATGGCTCATGTTTATTACCTCTGGGATCCAAGTTGGGTTCTTGTATCCACATATGAAAGATTCTACAATCTGCTGCACTGTAAAACCTCAGACCAGACCTGCAAACTCAATAGATCCCATGGTACCTAAACATTGACCGTCCATCAGAGCCCCCAGCCGAGCTCGGAAAGTTCTGGTACCAAAGTCATGAAATCGGGTCACTCGGCCCACCTGAAACCAGTTAATGGTGCAGCAGTTAATGAGGGCGGGGAATCGGCGCAGGCGGTCCCTGAAGGCGTCGCCGATGGGACTCATGGCCAGAACCACGTGCAGCTGCGTGCGGCAGCGCTCCAGGAACAGGTTGAACAGGGCGAGCGGCGAGCCGTCCGTCTGCTTCTCGCGTTCGCGCTGCCGGTCCAGAACGCGCATCTTCTCACAGATTTCCTGCTTCTCGTCCACAGCAAACAGGTTGGGAACCTGGGAAAAACATCAGCATGTTTTAGTCATTTTAAAATGAACCAATGACTTTCAACTCACCCGTTCCTATTTTTATGGTTCTTATTTGTAAAGTCACTCAATAAAGAATTAAGAGCAATTTTTAATTTATTTAGTAAATCATTTTTCAAAACTATATTTTTACCATATTTAGCTAACAGTCTAAATATTTAGTTTGCTAAGTAAATATTTGAAATCCTTAGTTTGAAAAATAATACTTAGTTTGGAAATTGAATTTGTAGTTTGCCAACTAAATATTTAGTTTAGAAATAAATATTTAACTTCTAAACTAAGCTAACTTAGTTTAAGTAGCTAGCAAGCTAAATATCTAGCTTGAAAATTAAATGTTTATCTCAGAAAATAAAACATTTAGTCGTTTAATTTAGAAACTAAATATTTAATGTGGAGCTAATTATTTATTTTCCAAACTAAATGTTTAGGTAGTAAGCTAAACGCTAGCTTTGGAAATGACATGTTGAGTTTGAAATATAAATATTTAGTTTGGAAATTAAATTGCAATTTGGAAAAAATATTTTTCAATATTTAAAATTACAAGATAAATATTTCATTTGCTGTTAAATATTATTATTATTTTTCAAACTAAATATTTAGCACGAAAGCTAAATATTTAGCTGGCAAGCTATTTGTGTCCGATCTAAACCTTTAATTTGCAAATGAAATGTTAAGCTTAGATAATATTAATATTTACTATGGAACCAAATATATACAAACTAAACGTTAAATTCCCAACTAAATATTTAGCTATCAGTCTATTTAGCTTGCTAGCTAGCTATTTGGAAATTAAACTAAATGTCTAATTTCCAAACATTTATTTTGGAAATTAAATGCTTATCTCAGAAAATAAATATTTAGTTTGGAACTACAGTGGTACTTTAAAAACTAAATATATAAATTGTAACAAAATATTTAGTTGATAAAGGAAATATTAGCTTTAGCTTTGCAAGAAAATATTCAACTTGCGAATTAAATATTTAGCTTGAAACTGTGACATTTAAAAATGAATAACATCATTTAGTCTTTTTTTTTCTTTATGACTAAATAAACTAATTCATTGCTGTTCATTTTTAACAGCTCTCTTCTGGTCTCACCTCTCCGGTGTTCAGCAGGTTGCCGATGTCCTCCAGGAAGGATTCCTTCTTGATCTGCGTGTCGGTGAAGAGGAAGACGCCGTGCGCCTCGCCCTGCGTCGACTTCCTCATCACCATCTTCAGGTCTTCGTGCCACTCGTTGCTGCCGTACGTCTTGGAGATTTCCACCTGGAAGAGCTCCGAGTCGGCCATGTAGGCGGCCAGCCGGGTCAGCGACTGGCGCCCGCTGCCGCCGACGCCTACCAGCAGCGCGTGGCCGCTCGGCTGCTTGATGATGCGCGAGATGCGGCAGACGTGCTCGATGGCGAAGCGGAACAGCACCAAGGTCATGGGCGCCTTGCTGATGTTGTTGTACTCCTCCAGGTGCGCCTCCACCACCAGGCGTAGCTGCTCCAGGCTCTGCACCTCGCGGTAGTTCTGGTCCTCGCCCTTCGGGTCGTGGAAGTCGCAGAACATGAGGCTGCGCAGGTCGTCCTCCGTCACCACGCCATCCTGGTCCTGGTCCAGGTGCTGGAACAGCTGGTGGAAGTTCTCCTGCATCTGCTCCGTGAACACCACCTGCAGGTGGCTGACGACCCAGGAGCGGTCCGAGTCCTGCACCAGCCGGTCGCAGTACACCCTCAGAACCTGACCGGGCCCAGCAGAACCTCATTACAGCAGAGCATTTCAGCTACAAGGCAGCTCAAAGAAAAAACAGCAAACCAGCAACAAACATCACATTTTATCAAAGATCATCAGATCGCTGCTTTTCCATTACAAGTGTGAGAAAATGTCTGTCTGCACTGCAAAAACTCAAAACTTTACCAAATATTTATGTCTTGTTTCCAATGCAAATGTTTTACTACATTTGCAATAAGACAAAAAATGATTTAGAAAGATGTAAGTTTGTTTTAAGTCAATAACAATTTCATATTGATAAAAAAAGTACCAGTACTAGTTCACTGGTAGATTATTTACCTCATAACAGGGTAAATAATCCTGTTATAAGGATTATCATAATCTAATTTATAGATTACTTTACAAGTGAAATAATCTACAAGTGAAACTAATAATATTTATCTTTTATCAAGCATTATTTACCTAAAACAAGCTCCTATGTCCTGCTGAAAAGTTGCCAGTAAGTCAATTTTGTCTTATTTAAAATGTACTAAGACATTTGCACTAGAAACTAGACTAAAATATTTGGTAAACTTTTGTGTTTTTGCAGTGAGGGAATAAGGAAAGGTTCCCTGCACTGCAAAAACACAAAATCCTACCAAGTATTTTTGGTTTCGTTTAGTGCAGTTGAAATGAGACAAAAAACCGAGTTACTGGAATGTTTTCAGGATGGTAGAGGAGCTTGTTTTAGGTAAATAATTATTTTATATTGATGAAAAAGTTCTGGTTCCACTGGCAGATGATAAATCGACTTCCCAGACAAACGGACTGGAGTTTGATTTGAACGGGTCGTGGCCTGATGGCTGTTCTCCTCCGTTACCTCGTGGACCCAGAGCCGTTTGATGACAGACGGCTCCTCTGCGGATTCGGGCCGGGACAGGCAGATGCCCTGGATGACCCGGGAAACGTCTCGCAGGTTGAACAGGTAGTGGGACTTGGCTGGTGTCGGCAGCAGGTTCTTGGTCGCTTCCCGGTACACGGACAGAGTGCTGTTGACGATGTCGGCGGTCAGAGACGCGATGTAACTCGGGAAGGGAAACCTGGAGGTGAAAACGGGTCAGAACTTAGCTCAAGTATGGGATTAAAATCTTGTCGAAACTTTTAATTTCAATGAAGGAATAAATGAATCAACTGAGGAATTTCAGTCCAATTATAGACAGAAAAAGCCATAAGCACTGCAAAACACTAAATCTTATCAAGTTAACTAACTTCCATGAAACTTTCCAGCAAAACATGGGAGCTTGTTTTATGTCAATAATCCTTGAATAGTGATGGAAAAAATAAATTGTTTCACTTATGACAAGAATTTTCTTCCATATTATATGTGAAATAATGTGCCAATTGAACTGGTATGTTTTCGTCAACATTAAGGAATTATTGCCTTAAAACAAGCTCATAAATCTTACTGAAATGTTTCCTATAAGTCAGGTGTGTCTTATTTCAAGTGAAGATATTTGCAGCAGAAAAAAATACTTGGTAAGATTTTGTGTTTTTGCAGTGCATTTGTCTCTTTAGGCCCTCCATTTTGAGTTTTTTAAAATAACTTTGTTCAAAAGAGTTGAGCAATGTTTTAAAATCTAAAAGTATTTTTGAAAAATTTGAAAATACTTTTGAAGACGCACTCCACACTTTTCAGATTTTTGTTTCCAAAATGCGAAAACCGTTGTTACCTTATGGTGAAATGCCAATCTGTGATCCTGGAGAAGATCGTAAACATCGTCTTCTCATCGAACTCGTTGATGGTTGCCACATTAAAATGGCGGAGGAAACGAGGAGTGACAGGATTCCTTCCACCGCCTGAAAAACAAATAATTTAATCGTTTGGTGTTTCTCATCTAAAAATACGAGTTACATACAAAGAATATTTTCAAAAAGTTTTTTTTTATTTCATTCTTATTGTATTAGAACCAGGATATACAATTATTGGTTTAATTACAAGAATACATACACGATATTAGGAGAACAAAAACATAATTTTTACCAGAAAAACCTCTTTAAACGTTAACTTTATATTTACATTTTAGTCTGTCTGGTGATGTAATTTTTAAATATTCAATGATTGATGTTTTGATCCGTTACTTTGTACTTCAAAAGCCTTTTTACCAAATAATTTTTTACTTTTGCTTGAGTCATTTCTTGGATGGATACTTTTTACTTTTAGTTGATTAGAATATTTTGAAGTGATGCTGCTCTTACTTGAGTAAAACTTTTGGGTTATCAATGTTTTGCTGCTTTAGGGCGTCTTGTCACTTTAAATCCAAAGAAGCTGCTGCTGGCCACATCCCCAAAGTCAATGTTTACACTCACACGTGAAAATGGCTGGCAACAGAGCCACAATTGTACGACTGAACATATTTGAAAAGCAGAAGTGGAGCCTCCTGCACAACCAACACGAATGCAGCAAGTGGTTTCTGGATGGTAAGTTAATGACAAAAGTCTTGTCTTTTTCAGAAGCCATTGTACAGCTGACTAAACCTGCTGGAACTCAGCTTGGGTTGCTAGGTAACCGACAGAACGCCGCTGGGGTTGCTAGGTAACGGTGGAATGTGATTTAATAATCGGGTGGCTTTAGAAATGACTCATTTTCCAGACACCAGAAAACCTCTAGGAGTTTTTAGAAGCAGTAGAGACCAACATGGAAGAACAAAAACATCCAAAATGTGAATTTTTGCACAACAGGTGTCCTTCAACTGGCAATAGATGCGAAGGAAGAGGATGAACTGCTTCCTGTGACACAGGGCTGCTGCTCACCTGGTGGCCCCATGGCACACATGATCTGAATGTCCAACAGGCGGATCATGGAGCAGTCCTTAAGGTCGTACCAGTTCCAGTGGTCCAGCCACTGGCGCAGCAGCTCCACCGGAGGCTGAGCGCCGTAAACCTCCCTGGCTGGCATGTTGACGTCGTCTACAAACACCACCTGAGAGGAACCCAGGAGATGAGGTCATGTACTGGCAGGTGTCCAAGCATTTAAAGCGTGAACAGAGACGCGAGCCGTACCATTTTCTTCCCCATCGGAGGCCCGAACACGCCTTTTCGCCGCTTGTCGAGCTTGGATATGATGAGGTTTTGAGTCTGGGCCGCTGTGGTCTGGGCTGAGAAGCTGATGAATAACGGGCTGAATGCATCCTTAGGCAGCTTCGTCAACAGGAAGTCCTTCAGAACACAAACAGGAAGTGGAAACATCAGATTTTAGATGGTGGGCGTGTGCAGTGGAGAGATGTGAAACAAAGCATTACTATTTAGATTATAATAGGTACAGAAACACCTGGTAAACAAACCTGAGCCAAACAAATGAGAAGATTAATTGTAATTAATCGGTTAACGAAAGAATCACCAACTAATTTAGCAATAAATTTATTTTCGGATTTAAAATTAAAAATATATATATATTATTTATTTTATTTTAATGTATTTCTAAAATAGTCTGAAAAAGGCATAAATGGTTAAATGAAATTAACTGAATAGTCTATTAATAAAATCAATTACTATAATAATCATTAGTTGCAGCCCTAGTTGAATGTTTTATCCCCGAACTGGATTATTTGTTTATTTGCATTTTTAATCTATTTCTACTATTAATTAAAATAGGCTTAAGTGATTAAGTGAAAAATGTGTTAATTTTTATCCAGTTAATCTATATATATTGTCAGAATAATCGATGGGTAAAATGTAATTCCCGTCTAATCGGGTGATCAGAGCATCATAATTACAGAAGCTATGTGACAGGATGCGACCCGACTGGTCCCAGTCTGATTCTGGACCAGACCAGAGGAAGTGAAGCAGCGCCGTGTGCATGTAGCGGGGAGGGCGCCTTGTCGTTTGTTTTCTCATGCTTTCCTCCTCTGTCACGTCTGCCAGGTTTGGGATTCAGTCACGGTCTGCGGCGTGGGATGGAGGCGCTCCGCCATGCAGGCGGGCCCAGGGCCGAGGAGCGGGCTCCCCGGTGAGATGAGCTCCGTTTACCCGCCAGCCCAAAGTTTGAGCAAACTAATGGATGAAGCTACAAGGGCGGGGAGAGAGTCCTCTATCCAAATACAGAACGATCCACTGAGAAATACTCTATTCTTTCAAGAAACTCTGCAAACTCTGTCACAGAATCAGCAGAGAAAGTAGCAGCCAAGGTGCTAATCAGTTTTAGCAACTCTAATCCAGACAATTCACTAGTGTGTGTCAACAAGGCACCAATTTCAATTAACTAATTAGTTACATAACTCTTAACATAATTACATTATTTGTATTTTATATACAAAAGCCCCTAGCCAGAACCTTTGTTTGTGTTTCCGGTACACCCCTAAAACCGACGCACAAGCTGCATTCGCATTAATAGCGATAAATCCTCTTCTTTCGGCTCTGGGGATAATTTTCGCTTCAAGAAACAATCAGACAGACAAATGTTGCGTTCAAGATGTGCTAAAAGCAGTTAGCTTCTCACGCTAAACTAACATCTCAATGCTAAACATGTAGCAGCTAGCTTGTTCCATGAAAGGTCAGGGGTTGAAAGCTGGACACAATAGCACTTTGCACCAATCTGATAGTTGAATAACATGAATAACAGATTAAAAACAATAAATATCTTGTTGTTTAGCTCATCTGTCTATTTATTTAATATTATTTAACGTTAAGAACCACTCAAAAAATTGAGAGACAGCTACTTATTAATTTTACAACAGTTTAAGAGCTACATTCTGGCACAACCAGCCTTTGAGGACACATAATGTTTTATCAGGCCCAAAATGAAAATGAGCTTGACAGCTATGCTTTATGGAGAGAAATGTTAATCCCAAATATTTAAAAAATGAAGACAGCTGCTAATCTTTTCAGGAGCGTATGTCCCAAAAATCAGCATACAAGCGCTGCAAAAACCAAAATATTACCAACTATTTTTTGTCCAGTTTTTCTTGTGCAAATATCTCATTACACTTGAAATAAGACAAAACTAACATAGGTGTAACTTTACAGCAAGAAATATGAGTTTTTCAAATTAATATTTAATATTGAAGAAAACGCTGCAAGTGAAATAATTTGTCAATATAACTTGACAAATTATTTTTTTTCATATTTTCGTCAATATGAAAAGGTACTAGTTTTTCATAGTACTTTCTATGATAAACTAGTCCACCATTTCTGTCAGGATAGTACAGAAGAGGATTGGAACCACTGAAAACAAAATTTTAAATACAAGAGCTTGTATTTAATCAAAACAAGCTCTTATTTTGCTGATACGCTTCCAATAAGTTATTTTTTTTTTTGTTCAAGTGTAGAAACAAAACCAAAATCACTTGTTAATATTTTGTGTTTTTCTAGAGCGCTTCAGAAGGTCGGCCATCTTGGCTGCACCTTCCCGCTTTAAAATCCACCGTTTGGACTCACAGTGATGTAGGCGCTCTTCCCGGTGCCGGTGGGGCCGATGAAGATGGTCGGCTTCTGGTGAGTAACGAGGAGCTTCATGAGCGCAATGTAGCGCACGGTGTTCTCCGTCGGCACGATGATCTGGTTGAACTGCATGTCTGCGCTGATGGCGGGCGCAGACTTTAGCTCGTCCGTCCAAAGCTCCCACCGGCCCGGACCCTGAGGAACCAGAAGATAGGCGGCTCAGTTTTAGGATCACTCTGCTGTGCATTAACATGGAGACAGTTAGATCACCGATCTGGGGATTTAATCGCATTATAAGCTGGATGTTTGCTGAAACTGGTTAGTTTTTAAGTTTTGTATTGTCTGTAAAGTGAAACAGAGACTGCCATTTCTGTCAGGATAGTACAGAAGAGGATTGGAACCACTGAAAACAACATTTTAATTTTGACATCAATTTGCTGATCTTAAAGTCAGAATAAAAAAAACATCAGAATTATGAAAGAAAAGTCGGAATTTAGACTTTTTTTCACAAAATTTTGACTGTTTTTTCTCAGATTAAATTCTGAGATTAAATTTAAATTGGAGTTAGCATAATTTTAACCCAATGTTTTTAACTATGCTTTTATACCAGGAAAATTTGCAATAAGTTCAGAATTACGCATTAGTGTGAAAAAATGTGTGAATCTGTTTAGTTTGAGTGAATTTCTATAAAAAAACTGGAGCTGCTGACTGAAATAATTTGGCAGCATAAACTAAAAAAATCTGATGTGATTTGATATTTAATCACATACTGTTCTTCTTATGTTTCTCTAGCAATTTACTGGTATTTAGTACGTAAACATTTGATCTTGAAATAAGTTAAAAACATTTATAACAGGAGCCTTTAATATCAGACGTTAAGAAAAAGTAAATATGTGGTATCAGCTGGTATCAGGTGCGTCTGATTGGGGATCATCCAGTCAGACTTTGCTTTACGGTCGTACCTCTTTAATGAAGCGGTACTGGTAGACCGTCCCGTCGGAGGGTAAAGGAACCGTCAGCAGTTTCGGCGGCTT
The DNA here is from genome assembly GCA_903067055.1 of Poeciliopsis paucimaculata. Classification (NCBI taxonomy): domain Eukaryota; kingdom Metazoa; phylum Chordata; class Actinopteri; order Cyprinodontiformes; family Poeciliidae; genus Poeciliopsis; species Poeciliopsis paucimaculata. The sequence continues at coordinate 56,174 of CAEGAD010009070.1, forward strand.
TTCGACTTCTCCCAGAATGCCATGAAGGCTCATCGTCTCTTTGCTCAAAGGTCCGTCCAGGATCTCTCTCACCACGGAGTCGAACTTCTCTCGACCCACATCGTCGCAGGTGGCGCCGACCGACCACACCAGGCAGAACACGAAGATGCCCTTCGAACAAGAAAGGTACAGAATCTGACAATGATTTCTGTTTGAGATTATAGCTGAACATCACTTCCTGTTTATGAGATTTTTCTGCCAAATATCTCAGAAATTTTCCCTAAAAGAGTCGAGAACATGTCTAAATTTAAAATGTCTAAAATTTACTTGAAAAAAACTCAAAAATGTTAAAATTAATAAAAAGAAAATTCCTGCTTCGGTTTAGCAGTAGGAAACAGTTTAAATCGCCCTGTTTCATACAACGGCTTTAGTCAATGTAGATATGAAAATGGAAAAAGGAAAAGCAAATTTCTTTGAAAAATTCTGAAATTTGGAGATTATTTGAAGAAATTTTCTGAAAAAGAATAAAAAGTTCTGAATTTCAAAACTTTAAAAAAATTCTAAAAAAAACCCTCAAACTGTTAGATCTAAGAAATGTTCTAAAAACAAAACAAAACAAAACAAACTTTTCTTTTCAAACTTAGAAATGTCCTTGTTTTTTTTTGTTTTTTTTATTCTTTCTAGCAATTTTTTTTCCACATTTTTAAACTTTAAAATGTTCCTGTTTTTTATAGACAATTTCTAAAATTAACCCCAAAATCTCTGAGGTTTTTCTAGCAAGTTTTCTACTTTTCAGGTTCTAGAAGATTTCAGAGATTAATCTCAAAATTTTTGATGTTTTTTGGAGCAAATTCCCTCCTCTTTCTTTTGCCTCTAACACGTGGTCGTATAAGACGGGATGATGGAGAGTTTTCCCATTTTAAACTCTTTCCTGCTGCTGCAGCTACACCTGAGTGGGAGGTGAAACCAAACAGGATTTATTCTGATAAAAGCGTCTTAATCACCGTGGAGTACCAAAGCCTTCAGTGGTTAAATCCTCTTAGAGCCGCCATTTAGAGCTGGAACAGTCGGTTAGCTGCCTCCATTTTTAGTTGTAAAGTTTTCTGAGGTTTCAATAAAATGCTTTGAAAAATTACAGGAACACAGATCAGTTGTGATTAGAGACAAAAGGATGTGTGATTTAGTGGTTCCAGATTTCATCTGGTGTGAGATTATTTAAATCAGGGGTTTTGAACGAGATGACACGTCCTCTCACAATAGTACTCTGTACTCTGCAAGAACTACTCAGAGTAGTACTTGCTAGTATTCAGGTGATTCAACACAGAAACTCATTAAAGCTCATATCTGTGAGAAACGTCAGCTTCGTGACCTGACCTGTTCTTTGAGGCCAGTCCTTTGGGCTTTTAGCTCAAAATAAAGCGTAAAAAACTGATGGCAGCACATTGTAACTGAAGCTATCCTGGTTGCTCATCAGATAGACTCTAACACCGAAACATTTTCAACTCCAGCAGTTTTAGCAACACTCAGTGTTTGAGGCTCCACGCCTTCAGGGACAAACGTTCCCTGCTCTAAAACAGGACATACATTTTTCACACAAATGTATTATTACTTAATATAGGCTACATAAATTTTTTTTACAAAAGACAATTAAGTACTTTAACTACATATCTCAACTATAAAAGTATTCATCCTACTTGCAAATATAATAATCTTATGCTTTGTTAAATTAAATAAGTACCTTTAATGTTAGGTAACTTGATTGCTAGCTAGTTAGATTGGTAGCTAGCTCGATAGTTAGATTGATTGGTAGGTAGCTGATAAACTGGTATCAAACTTGACTCTAGCTAGCTAGATACCCAGCTAAATGGTTAGATTAGCAGCAATTTTGACAGCTAGCTAGATAGTTAGATCGATAGCTAGCTGACAAGCTAGCTAATTAGATGATAGTAAGCTTGACAGCTAGCTAGACAGTTAGCTAGCTATCAAGCTAACTATCTAGCTAGATATATAGAGATCAAGCTTGATCAATTGCTTGATCGCTAGCTATGTAGCTATCTAGTACATAGAATCATAACTAACAGGATAATAGATGACAGATAATATGCATAATGTTGAGCTTTCAAAACTAGTGAATGTTATTTCTGTCCAATCTTATGTCTTTATAGTTGCACCGATCTGTTAAATTAAAAATGTGTTTATCTTGGAATTAAAGATGTAATTTATTGATGTTTCATAAAGATGCTGTGGTTTTTTCTGCATGTCACAAACATTTTATTTGGACCTGAAATCGAGTCAGCCTGTGAACAGAGGGCAGCGTATGTCTCCCTAATGAGCAGAATAACAGGTACAGTGGCTGCAAATAAAGGTTATTCTGTCAAACATCTCACTGTGTAAGAAAAGTTTGTTATTACTAGTCGGAGTTAAGTCTGCACAAATAAAAAGCCTTGGCCAGTGTCTGTATTATTGCATGAGACATGAAACAAAATCCACAAGAAAGGGATGTCTCCGTTGCAATCAAAAAAGGAAAACTAAAACAACACAAATCAGCAGGGATTCTGTAGAGATTGTAAATGAGGCTTAGCAGCCTCATGATGGCTCCTGCTGCTAAAAAGCTGATTAATTCAACACTTTGATAATGACTGGCGGGGAAACATAGCAGCGAAGGTTGAAAGGCATTCATCAGTGCCGTTTGCCACGGGAAGATAATAGAGCGTTCTCAAAGAATCCTTGCAGGAGGCAACAAAATAGGTCTCTGAAAAATTTATTTTTCTGGTCCCTCTGTGGGGGAGCAAATCTTCATAACTAAAGAAATCTAATATTTAGATGTTATTAGGGTAAAAAAAAATATGGTAGGATGAGCCGTTTTCCCAGGATGTTGTGACTTTCACTATGTTTATCACCATGTTTAAATCTCAACTGTTCGTATTTGTTGTTTTAAATAACAAATACGTGTTTTAAATCGTGCAAAATCAGAACATTTTAATGTTATTCTCATCAGAAACAAACCTGGAGTGTTGCTTTGATTATTTCATTCATGTTTAAGAAATCCTTTAATCTCCATAGCAACCGTTCAGATCTGGTTGGACTTAGTTCCTCCCCCACTCAGCTCCTTCAGACTAGCCAGCAGCAAATAGCAAACGCCTGTTAGAACTGCTGAGGTCATTTTTAGAGGAGCCATGTTGTGATGACTTCTTGAAGACGGAGCTTCAGAAAGAGCAGGAGTTTTTAGAGACAGAGCCTCAATTTCAAGGCGTCAATTTTCTTTTAAGTCATATTTAATGCATAAAGACTTTTTATAGCAACTGACAGTAAAATAGTTACTTGATTATGCTGTAATATGGAATGATGTGGCTCAAAAATACATAATACTGGCCCTTTAAAGTATCTGTCTGACAAATGAAGTAACATTTTTCTGTTTCCATCAGTAAAATAAAACCCATCCATCAGTCTTCATCAGGATATTAAATACTGAATCTGAATTCATAACATTAAGGGTGACAGTTTTCAAATTATTCATCAAGGTCTCGTCTTTTTTCAAACAAAAAAACACTTTTGAGACGTTCTGCATAAAACAGGAAGCTGATTCAGTTCAGTTTATCAGGCTGCTTTGTGAAACTAAAGAAAGTTTGAGACATCGACACAAACCTCCAACCAGGAGTGAACATCGTCTTGGTTTATGGTCTTCATTTTTCCTTCGTCGTGAAACTCGTCCATCATGCAGTCCATCAGATTCATCAGGGCCTTGACCAGGTTGGTGTCAGAGGTCGGAGACAGCTCCTGCAGTCAGTCAACACAATTAGAAACCGCCAACACGCTCTGCTGCCTGGACACCCGGTGAGACCCGGAGCTTGTTACAAAGTCTGGGTGTCTGACCAAACTCAGGAATGACTCAGAGTCCAGCCTGCAGCTCAACACAGCAGCACATTCCTGCAACCATCGTTCAAGTGTGGATACAAGCATGAAAATCAGCTTTTCGTTTTTCCCACTTGAGTTTGAGGGTGATTTTCAAGATGGACGTCTTGTTTGAGCCTTTGAAACTAATTATTTCCAGAAGGAGGGAAAGACGTGTGACAGACTGAGAAACTGTCGTCTTACTGCTTAATGTTAGCTTAATGCTAAACGGTTTAGCATTAGCTTCCACTATTTCTTTTATGTGTTTAGAGGATTAGCATTAGCTTCCAGTAATGTTGTTAGTGGGATGTTTTAGCAGTTTAGCCTTATCTTCCGCAATTTTTTTACATACTTAGCAGGTTAGCAATAATTTCTGCAAACTTACTAAATGGTTTAGCATTAACTACCACTAACTCTTTTACGTGTTTAGCAGCTTAACATTAGCTTCCAACAATTCTTTCATGTGTTTAACTGGCTTTAGCTTCCACCAAAGTTTTTGCGGAATATTTCTGCACTTTAGTTGTAACTACCACTAGTTTGTTTATATGTTTAGCAGATTAGCATTAGCTTCCACTAATATGTTTAGAGGTGAAAAAACATACAAAATCAACAAAAAAAGAAATGTTTTATATGGCGGAAAATATGATTTGATGCCAAACACATTCATATAATTTTGATTTTAGTCAAGAAATTAATTTTACATGTGAACCACAGCAGCCATCTTGAAAAATCTAAACATTGTCAGTGAATATGATTCCAATCAGTCCTCTAATATTTGATCTGATGATAAAAATATAAATCTGTGATAAATTTCTGGTGCAAAAGCACATTTTCTTTGACGACCATCTTGAATGTCCCCACTGGAGAGTTTAATTTCCTGCTGCAGTATAAGTTAACATTCAGTAGATTTAAACAAATCTGCCTGTGAGAAATGATTTTTTCTGTTTGGTTGCAGCTGCAGCACCTTGGTGGCCTTCCGGATGAGCTGCAGGCAGGTCGGCAGGATGCGGTCGAAGAGGCTGGTGATCAGCGCTTTGTGCTCGTCGTTGAGCGAAGCTGGCAGAGTGTTGAGCCAAGACAGCAGGTGAGGCCTCCAGCCGAGCATGTGGGGCTCCAGGTAGATCATCCCGCAGCGAGACACCTGTCAGTAACACAGCAGGTAAAAACACTTTGTTTACAGGAGAGAGTTTACGGATTAAAAACTCTGCAGTGAGACGGATAAAACGAACCGATTCCAGACTTTAAAAAAACACTAATGTCTAATAAAAAGCCAATTATTTTCAGGAAGAAACAGAGTTATGTAACTTGTATTGGAAAAGCTGTTTTCAGCTTACAAAGTCCTTAATTGTGATCATTTGAAGCATTATGGAGGATTGAACACAGATAGATTATATTGGAGATGATTTATTGAGAGAAATATAAAAATCTATAGAAAACAAGGAGAGGGAATGAAATGAGTTAAAGTGAAAGAAAAATCAGTACGGAAGCCCTGAAGGAACACCAAGACCTTCTATCAATTAAAATAAGACTAACAGTAACTAAAGGTTTTAGTTGGGAACTGACCCATATTTTTATGATTTTAAAAATATAATATCTTAACTAAAATATGATTTTCCTTTCCTCTCAACTTTAAAAGTCGTGTGAAAGTTTTTTAAAAATCTAATTTGTTTTTTTTCTTTGCACATCACTAAAAAATAGCATCTCTGGCTATAAAAATATACTTCTTTCCATTCTATAAAAGTGGAAAATATTTTTTGTTTTAAGTGAGAGAAATTACAGAATTTTTCCATTTGTCATAATTTTAAAGAAATGTTGGATGGGAATCAAAAAAAGACTGAAAAACATTCAACTGATTTTGTTGTTTTTTTTGCTTGTCTTTCAGGACTCGAGCGAGAAAAAAAAAAAAAAAGAAAAATATTTTTTTCTTCCAGGACTTAGATCAGTGACCAAACACCAAGTTTAAAGGTGACAACAAAATAAAAAGAATAACAAGAAAACAGGAAGTAGATAAAACCAGATCACCAAAATAACACCAGAACTTTTACTGGTTAAACGTCTAACAGCTGGACGGTTCTTTCTGATTCTTTACTCTGTTTTTTAGAGATGACTTACGGTATTTTTTGTTTTATTCCAGAGTCATACGTTAGCTTTTTGTCCCTGCGATCTCACCGTAGCCGGGGACGCCACCTCCAGGTCCATGGGCTCAAAGATGAGGCTCATCTGCGGCGACATCTGGATGATTTCGCCGCTCATCAGGCACAGCTTCTTGTTGTCGTCCAGCACGGTGTTCATGTTCTCGATCCACACGGCGTCAACCGGACCGTCAAAGATCAGCCACTTCCTGTCAGGACTCTGTCGGACAGGAAGTCAGAGGTCAGCTTTGGTTCCTGAGCTTCATTTCCATCATTAAGCCTCAAATATATTCATGCGTTCATCTAAAAAATGTTACGAGTGAAATAATCTGCCAATGAACTAATATATTTTAGGGAATTATTTACTTAAAACAAGCTCCCATATCTTGCTGAAAAGTTATTTGTAAGTTAGTTTTGTCTTAATGCAAGTGTAAAAAAATCAATAGAAACTAGTAAAAAATACACGGTCACCTTTTGAGGTCAGAAATGTTCTAGCTTTTTAGAAACTTTCTGAGATTAATCTAAAAGTTTCCTTGTCAAACAATTTTAGTAATTTTTTGACTTGCAGCTAAGAAATATTCTTGGTATTTTTTTCTATAAACTTTCTGAGATCAATCTCAAAGTTTCAGATTTTGTTTTTTCTAGCAAATTTTTTGGACTTTTTGAGCTCAGAGATTTTCTTTTTTTCTAGAACATTTCTGAAATTAATCTCAAAACATTTTTTTTCTATCTAGAATGGCCATAATTCTAGATAGATACGTCGTAGATGTATAAGTTTGATGATAGTGACATTTTTCAGCCTTAAAGTCGTTGCTGATTCAGAGTTTAGAGTCGTAGTTTTTGGTTCAACATCCTTCATTATCCACGAACTGCATTCTCTTCTTTTCTCTTTTTCCAAACACTCGTTTTAGCTCCTGGGAATTGTCAACAAGGTGACGGACAGAAACACACACCTAAGGTGATTTAATGGAGGCTGACTGGAGCCGTTGATCCTCCAGAACCTTAAATTAATGCGTTATCATGCAGACAAATGGGCCGGCGCCGTCTGGGGCAGCACAGGGACGTGATTATGTTGTAATATGCTGATCTCGCAAGAAAATAAGTCAAATAAAAATGTGTGCATGAGGAATTTAATCCAAATAGCAGCTTCTGACTCCAAATAAAAAGAGAGAAAATCAGTTATCAGTTATAAAATTCTGTCATTTCTAAAAATATATATATATATTTTAACTGTTTTTGTTGAATTGTCTCTCCTAATCCTGCCTGAAACAAAGAGCAATTTGCAAAGAAAAATAATGACAACTTCATAAAAGAAGTTTCTTTTGAGCTGACAAACTCATTCGCAAACAATTCAAGAACAGGACGAGGAAATGATTTTCCATCAGCGCGTCTGCAAACTGCCTGCAGATCTGGAAACAGAGTTATTAAAGATCAAATTTTAACAAGACAACCAAATGTTTCTATTGTTCGGCCGTCAGCGCGGCCGTTCTTCTCGCTCGCTTTTAATTGAAATGTCAAGTCTTTTAAGCAATAATCCATCCAGAAGTGCCGCTCTGACGTGGAGGAGGCGATGCTGCGTATCAGCGGCGCTGCTCAGGCTCTGTGTGATTCACTCCTGAGTTGCTCATTATAAAGGAATCATACTGTGTGCTGCATCGACTGATCCTTCATCACCGCTGAACTGTGCCAGGCGGAATCGCTGCCCGAGCGTTTCAGCGCCAGAAAACGTTGCCTTCAAGCATCAGCTGACCATACGAAAAAAAAACAGGGAAACTGCTTCCTCAGTCCATTTGTGAGGAGAACTGAACACTGACTCTGTTTTTCTGATTTAGATGGAAACAAAGAGCAATTTGCAAAGAAAAATTTGACTTATTTAAGGATTTTAATAACAAGTGAAACTGATGCTTTTGTGAGTTTTATCTGTGAAAGATGCTACATAAACAGATTTCTCTTATTTATACATTGAATTATCAATGAGTCTTATCAAAACAGAGCAAACATGCTAACTTTATCAGCCGATCAGCTGATAAAGTTATCAGCTTTGCAGCAGGACGTCTCAAGCGTAAGCTCCCGCCCCATGTCCCTGCTGGAGGGCAAAAAGCTGCTCGCTAATCATGACTAGCATTGGTTGTAGCTGTCAATTTGTCAAAATAAAGCCCGAAATGTTAAAAATATGTGATGAACAAAAGAAAAGGGGATGCAGTGTTGTGATACTAACTATCTACACTATGACAACTAGATAACAGGAAAAACGTTTTAATTAAAAAGTAAGGGAGAAGGATATGCTAGCCTGACTATGACAATCTTAATATGCAGATGTGCTGTGGAATTTGGTGTGTTTTGGTTCAGTTAAATAAAAAAGGCGACCTTCACACCAACAAATCCTAGTTTAAATTAGCTAATCAACTATTGTCTTAGCTTAGCTAATAGCAGCATTAGCTAATCTATCACAGCAATCACTTATTAGTAATCTTGAAATAAACATCAAGCCTAGAAATATAAAACTATAACAGACTGAATGTTCTGTTCTTTGTGTGGGAAATGTTTGAATGATTTCTCAGGTCAGATCCTGAAACATAAACCAGTGATGTTGTTCGTTGCTATGGCAACGAGTATGTGTGTAGCTCAGCCAACATACAGAGCTAAAAAATTGGTTTTGAGTTGTTCTTTTGCGGTTTTTATGCCTTATTTTTCCACTTGCTTTGCCGCACTGCACTAAATTAATACTATCTACATCTCCAGGTTGCTCTTCCACATCGTACTGTGTTGTGCGATGCCTTAGCATTAGCTTCCGATAGATACGGTGTTGGTGTAGCACTTTAGCATTAGCAGCGCCAAAGTTTACTATTAGTTCTTTAGGATTAGCGCAGCTAGCTTTTTCATTAGCAGTGCCTACCACTGACAGTTTTTGATTCTCTGGGTTTTTGTGGTATTGATTGTTGCTAACACCCACTGGCTGACCTCATATCTGAGGCTGCAGGTCGTAGCTAACATTGCAGACAATGGTTTTACCTTGGAGGAGGCGAAGACCCTGTAGCTGACAGCCAGGATGCCATCGGACCACTCATGGGAAACCGGGTCAAACTGGCCGTACAGCTGGCCCATGGTGATAGATTTGGGGTTGATGACTGTGATCTGGACCTGGTTCTCATCCATCAGCTCCTAAAGCGATGACACGTTTTTGCAGACATGAAAAACCAACCAATGGAAAGAGGAACAACTACAGACACTAAAGTGGAATAAAACAATATGTAACTAAACCACTAAGACGGAGCAAACTGCTGCTAAACAACAAGAGACGGAGGAGAGCAGAGCTCAACTCAGCCACAGGGAGGATGATGATTCTCCACATCTTCCTCCTCCTCGCCATGTGAACCCAGCGAGCCGGTTCTGGTCGGCTCTGTGAGATCGATAACAGCTGGACGGAGACTGCAGCACTCCCAAACAGGATGTGATAAAAAAAAAAAACCTCCCTGGGTTTTAACTTTACTTCAACAGGAAGGTTTGGGGATAATTCGGATGAGGATTAGGAATCTAAAAAAAATTATGAAAGAATTCTGACTTTTCTCAGAATTCCAACTTTAATTTTTATTTTTTCTCAGAATTCTGTCCTTTTTCTTAAAATTCTTACTTTTCTCAGATTTCAGTTTTTTTCTCAGAATTCTGGCTTTTCTCCAAATTTTGACTTTTTCTCAGAAATCTCTTTTTTAACTTGAAAAAGAGATTTCAAGTTAAAAATTCTGACGTTTTTTTTCCTCAGAATTTCAACTTTAATCTCAAATAAAAAGTTTTTTCTAAAAATAACTTTTTTCTTTGAATTCTGAGTCAGAATTCTAAGGTTGAAGACAAAATTCACAAAAACATTTGTAAAAAGTCAGAATTCTTTTTTTTTTTTTTAGTGGCCCTAATTGCCTTCCATAGAATAAAGATCCTCATGCTTGTGGGGTTCGGGAACCTTCTTAAAATCTTGATTTTAAGGAGGTTTTAGCTGGACACAGACGGCTCCCACCTGGTTAAAGATGTCCTGGAGCGCTGCAGCCAGCACGCGGTAGGCCGAGGTTTTCCCTCCGAAGGGTTCGCCCACCACCATGAAGCCGTGCCGCACGATCATCATCTCATAGATCTGCAAGATTTTCTCAACAAAGAAGTCGGTGACCTGCAGGTTCATGGTGTGGCAGTTCTCTGTGATGGCGTTCAGGAGAATGTTGTAGTCTCGATCCGGGAGCTTCACACCCGGGAAGAGGTCGGAGGTGATACCCTGCAACGGACGGGTAAAAGTAACATAGTGTTAATTTTCTATAATTAACATTACTAAGGATTTTTTCAGTAATCGCTTATTTTGACAAAAAATCGGGTAAAAATTAGCCAAATTCAGATTTGTCATCAAACAACTTAATCTTTTTTTATGCAATATCAGAAATATATTAAAAGATGCAAATAAGCCTCTAATTTAATTAATTTTTAAAATAAGAAAATAAACACTTTATTACTTATTGCTGAAGCAAAACTCCCTGTCTGTAAAATAATGCAGTATCTTTACTAGAGGCTCTGCATCAACACACATTTGGCTTTTTTTAACGCTTCGTTAAGAATCCCAGGAAACAATTGGGAGATAAATCATGATGGCTGGACGTCGTGAATGGAGATTACGGACGAGAAAAGCAGGACTGACAGGGAACTTCTCCGTTAATCAGGAGAACTGTGAGCTCAACAAACCTCAAAAAGCTTCAGATCGTGGGACAGGAACTTGGGCAGATTGACGTCGATGATGGATCTCAGCAGCAGAGTGTCTTCGTTGTCGTCTGGAAAAGCCAGCTGCAGAGGAAGGAGGGAGCGTGATGAGAAAAACAGCAGCGAGAACCAAAGGAAGGATTAAAACAAAACCAAAGAAATGGAGAACGAAACAGGAACACGTAACACTGAGTGCTTGTGTAAGATGGTGATATAAACACATGTATTATGAGTGAGAAATATGCCATACACTACAGCTACTGAAAAAAAGAGGGAGGAAATTCCTGCTGAAGAATCTCAAAAAATTTCTGTGAAAAATTTTTTAATTTTTGAGTTTGAAAAGTCAAAAATTTGCTAGGCAAAAAATAAAAAATGTTCTGGCAAAAACATGCAAAATTTCCAAAAGTAAAACATTTGAAATTTCTACTTTGAGAAGTAGAAATTTCCATGTTTTTTGTAGAATTTTCAAAAGTATTTTTTATAGCAAATTTTTGACTTCTCAAACTCTGAAAATTACAAAAAAAAAATTTCTCAAGAATCTCAAAAAGTTTTGTAGTAAATTTTTGATTTTTCAAACTCGTAAATTAAAATTTTTTTCTAGAAAATTCCTGAGATTAATCTCAGTATTTGTCCCCAGTCAATTTTCTTTTTAAATTGTCACTAAAGGTGTCATTTAGCAATTTTTTGTCTTAAAAGTTTGCTAAATATAGCAATAAAGCCTCTGAGGTATCAACAGCTCCTGCACTCAGTCCCAATCTTAGCCACGCCCCCTCCACGCTCCTAGGCTCCACCCACTTTGTACGAAATTTTTGTCATTTGCTTCCACAAAAGGACCAAAATAAAGAAAAATTACACAAATAGCATAATTATAAAATACATTCAGAGAGAAGAAAAACCTAAAGGACAAAATTTTCTAACACGAATCTTGAAACCAAGATTTATTGGGAAGATCATCAGTATTAGTCATTTTGCTCAACTAAAACAGAAAAAAAAATCATGTTTGTGTTAACAAACCCACATCACTGTAATCTAACTTAACATTTCTCTGCTCTGTTTTTCAGAGCTGTTTAAATGTTTTATTAGACTAACAGCAGGACGATGCACCGACCTTCAGGTTTCCTGCCGCGGTCAGCACCGATTTGACGGCTCTCATGCCGTAGTCGTAGTGACTCTGGGAGGACAGCTGCTCCGAACACAGCCGATATGTGGCCACGATTTTCACCGAAAGAGGCCGAGCCGTCACAAAACCGCAGGAGTACAGCACGATCTCCGCGATCATGGCGTAATCCGGCACCATCATGGCCACCGTCCTGAACAGAGCCTGGAGGGAACCGGCGGTTCGGGTTACAGAGAGTCCAGATTCAACTTAATAACACTCTAACACTGCAGCAACATCAGAGCATACACTGAATTACTCTAAATGATCGATTAATGGTTTGTTAGATTAAAATTAGATTAAATTAGTTCCAATCGAAGGTCCGCTTAAACTTTCTTTTAGAGTTGTAGTTTGGCCTCCATCCAGCAGAGGGCGCCACTGGTCATCCTGAGGCGGAGCCAGAAACAAACAAGCAAAGTTTTATGCGGTTCTGTTTAGAAATATGAACACTGAAATAGCGCCTTAAGTTATATTAATAGTGCTTTATTAAGCACAGCTACAGTTTCAACTTCTCATTCAAAAATTACTGATTTACTATAATGACAGAAAAACACAAAGCATAACAGAGAACAGATACATAAAGGTAAAAACATACAACATTTTCTGATTATTCAGTCAATATGTAACATTTTGGACACAAAATAATGTTAAAATTAAATTTTGTGTGTTTTTTTTTAATTAGAAAAAATTAACCCTTTATGTTATGAAGAAATGGTTGAATCTCCTGATAGAAGAGAAAACTCAGCTTATCTATTGATCACTAGCAGATTGATAAGGTCAACCTTAGATCACCTCATTAATCGCTAAGTGTCGGAAATCAGAGTGTTTTGCACCTTGAGGTTGTCTGGCAGCTCTGAGCGTCCAGCATAGCCAGGATTCATGGTGATGAAGACGGCGCAGGACGGGTCCAGTTTCAGCTCCGTCCCCTCAAACATCAGCATGTCAGTGTGAGCAGCGATCCCTGCACAAACGCACCAATCAGGCCGAGGGACGGTTTGACCCAACATGCTGCAAATGTCAACCCAAAATACCTGAAAAACTACTGAAATACTAAAACAAACAAAGTCCAAACGTGTTTACGCTGTCAAAACTGAAACACTAAAGACAAAACTAAGCTAAACTAAACTAAAATAAGGGATTTAGGAAATTACTGAGCCGCATTAGCAAGCCATCCAGGAAAAAAATAATTGTATGATTATTTTACTTATATAACGTGCTTCATGTGAAAAGAAATAATTTTTCCACTTTAGTAAAAATGTCTGCATATTTCTGCATATCTTTACGAAACCTAAACTTGGCAAATCAAAACTAAAGACTTGTCTCTAAAGGATAAAAACATGCAGAATGTAAACATTTGTAACAACTGTAAGGTTAGAGAACTCAGAGTAAATAAAACATTAATAAACTTTTAAAAAGCAGCTGCAGCATCTTGAAAATGATCAAAAACCCGAAGCAGACTCAGCAGAGGAGATTTTTCCCAACAGTTGCCTTTCTTTGTAGCTTAAAACCGATTCTGTTTTTTTATTTTTTTCACTCCTGAATCTTTGCCATGCCTTTGTTTTCTGGTCCACTGCCAGTTTCCTTCAGCATCAGACGGGAAAGCGAAGCTGAGTTTTGAGAACGAACCTCTCTGGATGGTGAGAATCTGCTGCGCCACAACAGACAAAACCTCCAGGTCGATGCGGTTAAACTCATCAAAGCAGGCCCAGGCGCCGCACGATAACAGGCCCTGAACACACACACACACACACACACACACACACACAAAATAACAACAACAGAACATATCAGGTCTAAATTTTTAAAGACATTTTTTATTTATCAGGTGATGAGAGTGGAGAGATGCACCTTAGTGCAGTAATTCAAGGTGAGACGGATTGAAGGATGCATTAGGAGCAAACTGAAAACAAACGTAGCATAAAAGAAGATGTTCTCATGTTGATGCGCTTTTCGGATGCATTTTTGAATTTGATATCTCTGCCCACACCAGAGGTTACCAAAAAATTATACTCAGGTAAGAGAGGCTCGACTTTAACTTATTTTTATTCAAGTAAAAGTAAAAAGTGGAAGTTAAGAGTAAAAAAGTATTTGGTAAAAAGTTTAACCAAGTACTGAGAAACTGATCAATTATTTAATATTTAAAAATGACATAATCAGAATATAAAGTTAAGTGAAAATGTTGGTATTTCTTTTTTAACTAGAATGACAATAATTAATATAAATAACATAATTACAAAATAACAAAAGCAGGCAAAAGAAAAAATGCATTTCCAAATCAATTTCTTTACTCTCTTTACTCTTAATTGAGTAATTTCTCTACTTTTGAGTAAAAATATGTTGAAGTAGTGCTACTTTTACCTAAGTATAACTTTTGGATCCTCTGCCTGTGTTTATAATGTTTGGGATCCTGAATAATCATCCAAAGGTAATAAAGTAAAAACTAGAAAATTCCTGAAGAAACTTAACCGGGGCCAAAGTGTGCCTGTCGGTTTGGACCCAGCGTTCTGATGCTAAAAATTAGCATCAATGCTAAGCTTGGCTAAAAAATTACAAAGTATCATGTGGAGAATCACAAGAATGTCCACTAACATGGACATTTTAGAGGGAAATATGTTGTTTATATTTTCCATCAGTCACTTGAATTTCACAGCATGATGGCCATTTTTCGGGATATTTTTTTTTTGTTTAGTGGTTTGAAAACACTGTTCCCCTCCTCACCTGTGGGGGCGCTGCATCAAGAACTACTGAAGGAAACGACACGAAAATCTCTGAAGAAGAAACTGAGCACAATTTCCTTCTTCACTAATTGTAAACAAAAATGGAGGCCTCAGATTTTAGCGGTCGTAGAATTTCCTTTTGCCTTTGGAGGAGATTTAGAAATCAGTAGTTATAGATTATAGATTTTATCTTTTACTTTTTCATGTTGTTTACATCTATGTATTATAAATGTTCTTTCCCACTCTCTTTTTCCACTGTGCAAAAGAAAATAAAATGTTTGACTAAACAAGCCAAATTAACTTCCCAAGCAACAGATATTGAAAAACGTTCACATGAGATTATCATATGGCACATGTGTCAAACTCAAGACCCGAGGGCCAAATCTGGCCCGCCATAAATCTGGCCCTCTAGACTCCAAATTATAGCAATAGGCCCCTCCAGTTTTCACAAATAACCGCAAAATTCACACAAAAATCAACAGATCCCCACATTTTTTTCTGATTTTATCAACATTTTTTCTCAAAATTAGCCAAAAACATTTGGGTTCAAGTGACTACTGTTACTTGATGGCAAGTTATATTCCTCGACTCATAGAGCAATTAATAAAAGGTTACATTTAACATCATATATTAGCACAAATATAGGAAAAATTCCTTACAAATATTTCTAAATTAGCACCACAAAATCTGTTATGTTGATTGCAGAGAACCACAAAAACGATCCTAGATGGACTGATTACTGCGAAAAGATGTTCAATATTATGTTATTCTAAATAACAGTTATTGAATGCTGAAACAGCTATTTATTGATATTTTAACAATTTAATTGGTTTTTTTCAATACGTTCTGGCCCAACAGGCCCTTTAAGAACATTCTGATTTTTGATCTGGACCCAAATGGAAATGAGTTTGATGTCCCTGATATATGGGATAAAACAAGAGAATCATGGACTATTTTGAATGTAAACAAGATATTTGGTGATGGAATGATGTCACAGCACCAGCAAAGGAAGATTCTGTGATGTCACTAGCGATGCAGTCTGTGATGTCATCAACTGCAGAATTGTATGCAACACAATTTTGCATATTTTTCATTGCTTGCAATACCACTGATCAGTTCAGACGCCCGCAAAGCTCTTTCAGAGCGTCAGTTACCCTGGTGCATGACTTCGCCTTGACAGTAAACCGTAAACCCCAGTGAAATTTCAAAAACATTTTATCGGAGCAGGCACTCGTATCAATGTAATGACCAAGTTTGATACCTATAGGGCGATATTTGTGGCCATGACGGCGATTTAAAAATTTTTTTGGGGGTCAAAAATCCACTTCTAACTCCGATTCCCCATAAAAGTAATAGCTCCAATGCCGGGATCGAGCCGCACGTTTTGATACCACTTTCATGGTATCATAATGAACTGATCAGAATAATAAATAATCTATAATAAAGAGACATTCTATTAGGTGAAGAACAATAGGTGCCTGCCATGCAATGCATGCTTCCTATGCGTTGCTATGGGCAGGCCCCGACAACAGAAGCTTCTGGATTGACAGCATGTTGCTATGGCAACAGGGACAGGCGTAAATGTAAACACTGGATCTGTGTTGTAAGAAGCTTTAGAGAGGATCTACTATGAAACATTCACACTTTGGGCGTTTTTGTTCTTTCGTTTTGATTTCTACTGCTTCTAAAAACAGAACAAGAGTTTTAAAAAAAAGGAAAACAAAGAAACTTTCCTGTTTTTTGGCAGGAAGTGAGAGAAATCACAAAAGGGAATGTACTGACTTTGAAGAATTTTCCCAGCGCGATGTAGTCCAGTCCGTCAGAGCAGTTGAAAACCACGCACTGCTTCGCCACAGCTTTGGCCAAGTCCTTGGTGGTTTCTGTTTTTCCTGTGCCTGCGGGGCCCTCAGGGGCCCCACCCAGATGGAGGTGGAGGGCGCCAAACAGGGTGCTGAAAAACAACAGAGCAGCAAAACAACATTTACAGCTGACTGCTGGGATTTGGAAGCTTATTTTTTTATATAAAACGAAGATTTTAGTGAAGCAGGACGACGGAGTGTTGGGGCCGAAAGAAGAAACGCAAAGCGACACATCAGGAGCCCACCGCGGGGCCGAGTCTCGGCCGGTTGACCTTACATGTCCTTCCTCCTTTCCCATAAACCACCTTCATGTCAATCTACTGTCAAATTAAGATCACAACAAAATCCTAAAACATAAATAAGTTAATAATTAAATAAATAAATAAGTAAATAAATAAATAAGTAGATAAATAAATAAGTAAATAAATAAATAACATTCAGACAATAAATTCACAATATTACAATATTATTATGAGAATAAAGTTGAAATAATAGAAGAATAAAGTCACATTTTGAGAATAAAATCATAATGTTATGAACGTATTGCAGTAATTTTTTCATTTCTTAGCGTGGCCCTAACACTCCGTTAAAAACCAGAGAGTTTTCCTAATCTGTTTTTACCGGTAGCAGCGGTCAGTCAGGGGAGTAATGACCAGCCTCGGTGTGTTGCCCAGGTATTCGTAGCCATACGGTAAACCAGCGTTGATCATCTTGGTGTAAAGGTTATTCTCCTGCACAGATTGGAAATCGGAACCACTGAGTTTCTCCCATGAGCCAATCAGAAAGTCCCAGTTGTGCTTAACGTACCAACCAGTAGTACCGCAGCTGGCTCAGCCACTCAAAGTCGTTTTCGTCATGCACGCCTTTCTGCACAAGCGTGGCCAGAACGTCGCGCGCGTGGACGTCCAGCACCACCAGGGCTCCCAGGGTCACCCGGTTCTGTTTGGACAGCTTCCCCCGGACCAGAGCCACGATGTCATCGATCTGCCTGTTGTTCTGCTGCAGGTAGGCCTCCAGGGCCTGGGCAGAGGCAGCAGGAAAACGTCACCAAGACAGATTCACAGAGGAAGAACGATTTCCGCTGTGGTTTTCTTTCACACTGCACTATCAAATGATCCAAACTTCAGCCTCGGTCTCGGATGGTTGGGTCATTTTTGTTCTGCAACCCCAGCAGAGTTCCACCCGTTACCTAGCAACCCAAGGGGAGCTCCAGCACTTTTGGTCAGCTGTATGCGCTGTACAATGGCTGCAAGTGTTTACACATGTGCAGGATGCTCCACTTCTGCTTTTCATAGATGTATGGTTATGTAATTGCAGGTATGTATGCAGCCATTTTCACATGCGAGTGCAAACATTGATTTAGAGGACGTGGCAAGCAGCAACTTTTTAGGATTTAAAGTGATTAGACGTCTTAAAACAGCTAAAATATTATTATCTAAGAATAATTACGTGAAAAAAATGTAATGAACATGTTCTGTATCGCCCATGGATTTACCCTGACCTTTTCAAGGAAGCATAATTGGTCACCTTTAAAGCTATTGCAGCTAACCTTCTAGCCAGCACTTCCCACCACAGGTAGACTTGAAGCTAACAGTTGGGAACAAAGACAGAACGGAGCGGATCACCTCCAGTCCTGAAGCCAGAGCATTGTGGATGTCTTTGGTCCAGTAGACCTGTGAGACACACAGCACCGTCTGACCCGGCCAGGCGCGGACCCAGTCGGTCCTCTTCTCGTTTGGGTAGGCCGCGATTGCGTCTCCGATAACCTTCTGCAGGGACACGACCATGCCGTTCTCCAGCTCCAGCAGCCATTTCTCCACCTGGCCCCTGGTTTTGGAGGTGGAGATGACGTCCAGGAGCTGCACCGTTTCTCCCTCGCTGCTCTTCATGTGGGTTATGTCCAGAATCTCGGTGAACACAACACTGGCAATGCCTTCAAAGCACTTCTTCAGATGGGGCTGCACTCTGGTACAGGAAGCATGACAACACAGAGAGGGTGATGAGAGGGTGAGAGCAACATCACCGGCCATTACAGACACTCATAACAATCAGTCATTCACGTTTTAATGATTTTAGTTTAACATAGGTAAGCAAACTGAAACATCGGTGGAAGAAAAATAAATAAAGTGAAATTAGAAAATTACACAAAATCAGGTGTTACACTGAATGTTTGGTCTATTTTTTTATATGACAAATATCTTATTACACTTGAAATAGAAGTTTTCAGCAAGAAATACAGTAGGAGCTTGTTTTATGTCTGTAATTCCTTAATATTGATGAAAAAGTTCTGTTTATTTCACTTCAAAACAAGGGGAAATTGTCTTAGGTGTAAAAATCTTCAACTTTTTCTTTAAATCAAGAAATTATTTATGTAAAACAATCTCTTATATTGCTAAAAACTTATTTATAAATTGGTTTGTCTTACTTATAGAAAGTACACTAAAACAAGTTGGTCAGATTATTTGCTGATTTTTTAACTGGTAACATGAGAAAATGTCTTGGTCTAGTCAATAATCTTCCAGTGGAACCAGAACATTTTCATCTTTATGAAGGAATTGTTTTTAAATCAAGCTCCTGTATGTTGCAGGAAAAGTTGCTTCTAAATTAGTTTTGTTTTATTTCAAGTGTTCTCAAATACTTGCATTAGAAAACAGACCAAACATAAAATAAAGATTTGGTGTTTTTTTCAGCGTGAACAGGTTTTTTCAAACGGTCCAAGTGCAGAACCATAGCAACTACATAACAAATGTTGCAATTTTAACCCCCAATTCTGGGTTACCAAGTGTTAAAACCCTCTAAACTTAACATATTTTTCTGCTTTTTAAAAAATAATTTACATTCCTGTTTGTGTTGCAGGAGTTTGTAGAACACTAATATAAAACTGCAGCCTGTAACCAAACCGACAAACATCCGCCTAAAAATAATAGTTTCTCTAATATTAACCACCATCTGTGTGCGACACAAACACAAACGGCAGAAATCCACATCTGACAGAGGGGACTGCTGGCTTTGTGTCCGCGCTGACATAATGAAAAATTCCTGCCAGTTGCACAGAGATTGAGGGACAGCAGAGTGAAAAGGAAGCGAAAATTGAAATAGCACGGAGAGTATGAAAGGTTAAAGCATCTTTTGTTTGGAATCACAATCTACTAAATGGAATTCCCCTGTGAAATTAGATAAGCGTGGATTATTGTGGAGAGTTTACGGAGAAGCATTATGGAGATAGAGGAGGTTTTATAAAGCGCAGTGTTTCCAGTTCCACACCTTCGAATTCAGTTTTTGCTTCAATTTTTTCTGCACCTCAGATCATCCTAATAAAAATAACCAAAATAAATACAAAAAGCTGCTTTTTCAATTATAATTTCATTTATTAAAGGTGAAAGCTATTACACACATATGGTACTATGTGAAAAACATAATTACTTTTTGGTTGACCGCGTCTGTTTGGTTCAGTTTTATGAGCCACACTGTATAGTGTGGCTCATAAAAGTTTCTAGTGCAAATATCTTAGCACACCTGAAACAAGACAAAACTAACTGACAAGTAACTTGTCAGTAAGAAACAGAAGCTAGTTTTAACTAAATAATTTCTTAATATTTATGAAAAATTACTGGCTCCCCTGGTAGATTGTTCCATTTATGGGAAAAACCGATTGCTGTTTCTTGCTGAAAAGTTACTTGTGAGTTAGTTTTGTCTTCTTTGTACTAAACTATTTGACCTAGAAACTAAATAAAAAAATACTTGGTAAGATTTTGTGTTTTTGCATGCAGAGCTCTCCTCACTAACAGACTTGTGAAACTGGGAAATATCCTAAATAAAACCCGTTTGACAACTGGAAGTCGGCTAACACCAAGCCCTGCTTTAGAGCTCGACAAAACTCAGTCAGGGTCAAAGTTCATTAGTTTTTGCACTTTCTTTGGCCTCTATTGCTTCTACAAACAGCCCAAGTATAGGAAAAAACCACCAAACAATTTTTTGTGCAAAAAAAGTTAATCTTTTTTGGTGTCTAGAAAATTAGCCATTTCAAAAACTTCCTGACTGTTAAGTTACATTCCACCAGTTACCAAGCAACCTCAGCAGAGTTCCGCCGGTTACTTAGCAACGCCGGCTGAGCTCCAGTCCATTTGGTCAGCTGGTTGTACTGCTGTTTGTGCTGTACAATGGCTGCTAGAAAAGACAAGAGTTTTGTTGTTGACTTAGCATCCAAAAACCACTTGCTGCATTCTTGTTGGTTGTGCAGGAGGCTCCACTAATGTTTTTCAAAGATGAGCGGTTACATAATTGCACATCTGTTCACAGCCATTTCAATGTGTTAGTGTAAACATTGAGTCAGGGGACGCGGTCAGCAGCAGCTTATTTAAATTTAAAGTGAAAAGATGCCATAAAACAGCTAAAACCTCATTATCTAAGAATGATTTTCTGCAAAAAAAAAAATGTAATGAATGTTTTGTATAGACCATAGACCTATCCTAACCTGTTCAGGGAAGCATAAAAGGTCACTTTTAGGCAGGATTTGTCTGTCTACACACCTAGACTGATGTCATTAATAACTTTACAGCTACAACAGGTCACCTTGTGGGGTCTTTGGTCTCTGAGAGGATCTCCAGAAGTTCTTCATTGGACAGGAAGAAAAACCGAGGGAAAAAGAGGCGTTTCTTCTCCAGGTAGTTGTTCAGGCCTTTGAGGATACTTTCCAGGAACTCGTTTGAATGTTTCAGCTTCTCCAGCATTTTCTCAAACTCCACCACAGCCAAAACATGTTTGTCCTGCAACAGAAACAGCAGTGACCATGACTTTCTTCAACCAGAGACTGTGAAGTCTTTGTCAGAAATTTAAAGGATTTTATGTTGCAGGTCAAAGGATGCAGGTTAAAAAGAAGCAGAAACTGAAGTTTTTACAGTGCAGTTTCAGATTTGATCAATTTATTTGATTTTTCAAGATTTATATTTTGGAAAATTTAGATTTTTTTCACTAAGAATAAATGTCAGCGCATCCAGGCGGCCATCTTATTTGACACGTATGTTTTACAACTTCTATTTACTTGGACTTTGAATTCAGATCAGCTCTACAAGGAGCAGCCAGGATACAATGTTTTATTTATTTTTTATTACAAGAATAAAGTTAAAATATTACCACAGTATCGTCATAATATAAGGAGGATGATGTAGTGATTTTATGAGAACTCCAACTTGAAAAACAACAGCAACAAAAAACACATTAAATAACGAATGTTGTGAAGGTATACTTTGGTACAAATAAGGAAATACTTCATCTTTTAACAGATGCAGGACTTTATATTTCCAAAGAAAAAACTGCACAAACTCAGTTGGTTACGTCAAAATCATTTTCTCATTAAAACTACTTTCTTTTTGCTTTTATTTGTTTTTAATAGTTGAGTGCAGCCAACTTTATTCTCCTATTGAACAAAAAATATTCTAGCCTGGTCCTAATACTCCATCATAAAACTCATAGACAAGATAATTCAAATAAAACCCACTTTTTAAAAATGTTGTCCATAATTCAGGCATAAACATGGATCTGTAATGAAAAGATGAGATTTCACATGTTCACATTGTGTTGGCCCAGTGGCCTAATGGATAAGGCATCAGCCTCCGGAGCTGGGGATTGTGGGTTCAAGTCCCACCTGGGTCGCAGTAAGAGAGAGCGATTGTTTTATGAAGGAGTGTCTTCTGTAGGGTGAAAGGTCAAGTTAGTGAGACTGTGTGTGTCGCCTGTTTGTATTCATGTAATCTTCTGAAGACCTGATTTGCTTAAAGTCACAAATAAAAAAAAGATTCTACTGACATCTACATACAAAGAGTTGTGTTTCATTTAGGCTGTTGGAATTTAACATCAACAAATTTCAGTTTCTGCTCAACTAAATTATTCATATTACAGGATTGAAATTAAAATTCACCTACACTTATGCAACTAGAAGCTTACGTCAAAATGTGGGTGTAGTGATGAACTCTGACATGAATATTCAGAGTCACATAAAGACAGTTACAAAGTTGGCCTTATATGACCTGAAGAACATTTTCTAAGAGTAAAGGACTAATCCACAATTAACTGGAACACTAATCAATAAATTTGATATGTATTTGCTTGATGATGGCCTAAGACAAAATGAAATGGTTATTGCTGGTTTATATTATATTCTGTGGCATAAAACACTTGCCTTATTGCTGAAATGTGCAACACAAGTAAACTTGACTTACACGGCATCTACAATTAAACCAAAATAAAAAGACAGATCCATTTATTTCTCACTGTCTGAAAATAAATCAGATTAAACTTCTATTATTTTAGGTTACTTAGAATTACTAAAATTATTTCTATTTGCTAAATGCAACAATAACTGAATATGCCAGAAATTTATTTATGAATGTCTTCAAAATTGTATGTCTACAAACAGAACGATTACTGTCACTTTAAGAAATGGGACAGCTTGTTTTAAACCAGTTATTAAATATTGATGAAAGTACTAGTTCCACTGGAAAATTATTTCATTTATAACAAGAGAAAACATCTTGTTATAGGTGAAAATGTCTGGCAGTGGAACTAGCACTTCTTATCAATATTCAAAAATCAATATTATTATTTTGCTGAAAAGTTACTTTCTTTATTCCAATTGTTCTAAGATGTTTACACTAGAAACTGGACCAAAAATACTTGGTAAGATGTTGTGTTTTTGCAGTGTAGAAGATAAAAATCTGATTTTATCTCTCCTGCCGCCCCTAACAGGATCCCACCCTGTGCAGTTGCCCATTTCAAGAACCTTTTTCATCAACATAAAGAAATTATTTACTTACAACAAGCTACAATATCTTGCTGAAAAATTACTTGAAAGTTAGTTTGTCTTATTTGAAATGCACATTTTCACCAGAAACTAGAATAAAATACTTGGTAAGATTTTATATTTTTCCGCTAAAAAATTAAATGAAATCTTTGGGGTGGTTCTGTCAGTAATGTTTCCTTTTAATGGCAAAATAATATATAACATAATTATAATATGATTGCGGTTGATTCCTTGTAGTCATAAAATACAACAATACAATAGACAATAGAAATAAGAAGATTAAAAGCAGAGAATAGGAGGTTTTTGTCTTTAATCAGACAATAATCAGCGAAAGAGTCGCATGTCTTAAAGGCTAAATGAAGCGATACAACTCAGTCGCCAACACCAAAAAAAACCCAAAAAAAAAGAGTGATTTGATTGGGCTTCAAAGGCCAGACCATTATTCCAGCAAAGTGTGTCTGATTGATGAAGTATGATTCCATCTTTTCATAAATCTCATCATGCTTATGATTTTGGCCCATTCTTTGAGAGGACAATGTAATAATGGGTCTAATTTTATATTCAGGGAGCCAGCGGGAGCTATTCATGAGCACACTGAATGGATAACATGGTATTATGCGTGATAATGTCGTTTTTATGCACCGAACAGATGGCTTTGGTGGAGGACGGAGAGTGGGAAACTCTGAGGTAAAAGCATTTCAACAGATATGCAAACCACATATGGGACAAATGTGGCTTATTAATTCAGGATGCAGAGAAACTGTTTCACTAAATATCCTTTGCTGCTGTGCATGAATATGCTCTGAAACGATTTGTCGCTTATTTCCTGTAAGCTGAGAGGAGAAAACAGAAAGGTGAGCATAACACCATAAAACAACCAGCTGAAAATTAAATAAAAATATTACAGAAAACAAAGCAGCATCTAATGTATTTGAAGATCCGTGGATCTTGAGCTCCTCCTGGTGGCCGACCTGAAGATGGCAGTTTAGGAAAAATCAGGTTTTGATGATGATGATGTTGGATGAAGCTGGGATTATTTTTAATTTTATGGTCTGGATTCTGCTGGTCTTTGCATCAGGATTTGAACAACAAAAAGATAAATACATTTTACAAAAAACTGATCTAAAGTCTTTAGACACACTGAGCACTAGCCTAAATTAATTTTGTATTTTTGAGCCTCTTATTTTTCTAGAAAATTAAAATAAAAAAATTATAGCAAATTTTCCACTTTTCAAATTCAGAAATGGAAAATTTACCGCTCTTTTTTCCTGTGTACAATGACCCAAATATGGCACTATAATTTGAAAAGTTATACAGATTCCCAAGTTTTTTTCTCTAGAAAGTATTTGAGATTGATGTAAAAATTTCTGAGTTTTTTTCTAGAATTTTTTAATTCAGAAATTAACTTTTTTTCCCCTAGAACGTTTCTGAGATTAATTTAAGAAAAATTCTGAATTCTTTTCTAGATTTTAAAAAAATTTTCTAACTAAGAATTTTTGAGATAAATCTCAAAATTTTAGTGTTTTTGTAGATTTTTCTTAACTTTTCAAACTCAGAAATAGCCACCTTTTTTTCTGAAAACTTCTGAGACTAATGTAAAAATGGCTGTTTTCTGACATAAATGTACTCTTTTCTTTTCCTCCTATCTACAATGTCCTGAACAGACATTTATACATAACAGTTCAAATGTTTCATTTGGTTTCTTTTTCAGATAAAAATTGTTTTCTTGCTGAAAGACATAAAACAGTGGATCCTGAAACACAGGAAGGAAGAGCTCACCTGGGAAACCTGTGTCATGGTTTCCCTCCATGTCCTGTCCACGGCCGTGAAGCGCCGGCCCTCCTCAGGCATCTGCACCATGATGTCAGGGGAGCTGAAGATGGGCTCCAGGTACAGCCAGACGGACTGCACCTTCAGCCACTCATCCAGGATCTCCTGCAGGAGCATCAGCTTGCCCTCCCACGCACTGAAATGAAGCATAAGAACTGGACTTACACCTCGGGGTGCTAATTAATCAATTTATGATTAATTGTCGATTAAATTAGAATTAGTTCCAATAGATGAGCTAAAAACGTCACATTAGATCTTCCTTTAAAGTTGCAGTTTGGCCACCATCCAGCAGAGGGCACCACTGGTCATCCTTAAGCGGAGCCAGAAACAAAGATGGCGGCGTTGTACCAGAATAGTAAAGAGTATCGGTCCATGTGAAATGTTCTTTATGTGGAACGTAATTTTAAACTTTATTTTAAAATTACTAATTTTGCATAAGCAAACACCGTGTTTGATTAGTTCGGTTTAGAGTTGCAGGCGCTACATGTAGCACTGATTTCAGATTGTTTGTCTTATATAATTAACATGTCTCCATCACATCTTACTGCTGCTAATGCGAGAAGCGGCCATATTGAAATGCAAAGTCGGCCTTCTAAGTTGTAACTGGGAATAGTCTGAGTTGCTCCCAGTTTTATGGGCGCCACTTTTGACTTTTCCTGCTTTGAAGTTGGAATTTCCCAGTTTTGAAACGCAGCATTAAACCAAGAGGGATTTTCTTCAGAAGTGGGGAGCAGCCATTTTGTTTCTTACAGTATCTCTCCCTCAAAGGGCTTGATGAAGGGCGAGCCCTTCATGGTTTGCGTCTTCACGATGTGGTCGTCCAGCAGCAGCTGGATCTCCTCCACGGACGACAGGATGAAGGTGCCCGTCTCCCGGTAGGCCAGCAGGGTGAACTCTATGTCCGACCACTCGCCGGCCATCTTCTCCAGGGCCTTCTCCAGAGAGTACTCCTTGCTGGCCGCCTCACTGATGCCGTCGAAACGGGGCAGGTGTTCCTCCAGCTTCAGGGACAGGTACTGAGCCACGCAGGCCTGCTCGTCGGCCGGGTGCAGGGAGAAGCCGGCCAGCTCCGACATGGCGTCCCAGTGGCGGGTCCGCAGCCCCGGGTTGCACAGCACCTACACACCGGCAGAGATCCCCAGCAGCACAGAAATGTAAGCTACTTAGGCTACGACACTGTAAATATTTCCCATACTGTATATGGGAAATGAAAGTAAATTTTCCCCAAAAAAAGTTTTGAGATTCATTTTAGAAATTCTGTAGAGAAAAGAAAATTCTGAGCTCCAAAAGTAGAATTTTTGCTAGAAAATCAAGATATTTCCTAGAAAACAAACTTTAAAAATTATGAGTTCCTAAAGTAAATAATTTGTAAGAAAATATTTAGGAATTCTTAGAATAAGCTATAAAAAACGTTTGAATCTGAGGTTTCAGAACCTGAAAATTTTAATCTCAAAATTTAATTTTCAGATTAAGTTTTGCAATTTTTCTCTTGCCAATTTTCAACTTTTGAACTCAGAAATTAGAAAAATTTCTTTGTAGAAAATTTATGAGATTATCCTCAAAATTTCTGTTTTTTTTCTGCAAATGTTTTAACTTTACAAACTCAGCATTTTCTATGTTTTTCCAGAAAATATCTTAAATTAATCTAAGAATTAGTTTTTTCTTGCAAATTTTTAACGTTTTGATCTCAGAAATTTCCATGTTTTTCTAAAGAAAATTCTGGGATTAATCTCAAAATTGTATTTAATTTCTCACAAATATTTGACCTTTCAAAGTCATACATTTCCACTTTATTTAGAGGACAAACAGTTTTTTAGGTTTCTACCTGCACCATGGGGATGTGCGACTTGAAAGTATCCACTTTAGCCTTTACGATCTTGGCTATTTTCAGGGCATTGGGAACTTGAGAGAAACCTTTCTCCAGCTTGTACAACATGCGCCAGTAGTTCCCTACGTCGCCCTCCACCTGCAGGAAAACAGTTTTCATTAGGCATGAAAATATTAAACTACTAAAATCGTGTGAGCGTTATTCTGTGGTACCTTGTCTGGAGGGACCCCGGACAGCGGCCCGTGGAGCCACTTCTCATGGTCCTGCAGGAATTCAAACGACGTTTCATACAGGCGCAGAAACGGCGTGAGCCCGTCCTGGATCTGTTTCCGCTGCGGAAACTGGGACACGGGCCAGCCGAAGGCCTCCTCTTCCATGTTGAGGTCGTTGATCTAATCAGACCGAGACGAAGGAAACGGACAAACCAGGAATGATTAAACTTTTAGAAAATAAAGTGATAAAACTGATAAATAAAAGGACTTCTGGTATATTTTGGGAAGATAAATGAAAACAAAGATGATTAAAACGCTGTTTCACATCCAATGCTGCCCTCTGGTGGTAAAAAGTTAAGCATATTAATCCACTTGGAGGCACTTTGTAATTAAAAACACCAAATCTTACCCAGTATTTTTGTCTAGTTTCCAGTGGAAACATGTTTAAATAAAACAAAACTAACTTACAAGTAATTTCTATTGAAGACAAAAGAGCTTGTTTTAAGTCAGTAATTCTAGTATATTGATTTTAAAAAACGACTATTTCCATTGGCATTTTCCCATAATGTAAGGGAGTAAAATCTGCATACTTTTTAAAATCACCATTCAAGGATTACTGACATA
Organism: Poeciliopsis paucimaculata; assembly: GCA_903067055.1. Classification (NCBI taxonomy): domain Eukaryota; kingdom Metazoa; phylum Chordata; class Actinopteri; order Cyprinodontiformes; family Poeciliidae; genus Poeciliopsis; species Poeciliopsis paucimaculata. The sequence goes on from CAEGAD010009070.1 coordinate 83,932, forward strand.
AAATAAGCTCATATATCTTGCTGAAAACTTACTTTTAATTTAGTTTTGTCTTGTTCAAGATATTTGCAGTAGAAACTAGACAAAAATACTTGGTAAAAATGTGGAGTTATGCAGTGATGAGTTGTTGGAGCTGTAAAACCTCCAACCTTGGTCCTACTGCACCTTGTCACTGGCCATGTCCAGCCTGGTGTTGAGCGTCTGCGCTTTCTTCAGGTACTTGCCGAGATCCGCCAACTCACCAAAACCAAGAAACTCCTTCAACTGCATGTTGTAGCCCACCAGCTCATCCATGAAACGCTCCCGTTGCAGCTGCAACGATAAAACCAGACAGATTTTTGTTGTTTCACCTTCAGTAAATCCGTCATTAACCCTCAGCAGCTCCTCCGCTTCAGCCAGACCTTGAGTGCGTTCTGGTAAAGCTCCGTCTTCTCATCGATAATCTGCTGGTGTTCCTCAAACACGGTCGGCATGCGCTGGAACCAGTGGACGGTGCGGGCGTTGAGCTCCAAGTCGTCCTGCGAAAGGGTGACGAAGTCCATCAGGTCGCAGAGCTGCTTGTTGGAGTCAGCCAGCCGCTGCTCCAGCACAGGCATCTCTGTTTCTATGATCTTCTGGACACAGGCCTGCAGAGAGACGCAGGGGAACCATCGGCACTGTTAGTCAGGTCACATAAATCAGCTGACAGATTCCTGTTACCGTTTTGACTTAGTTAAAGGCAAAACAAAAACAAAACATGTTCATTACATTTCTTGGCAAAGAATCATTCTTAGATAATGAGATTTTAGCTGTTTTTGGACTCTGTCACTTTAATGCAAATAAGCTGCTACTGACCACGCCCCCCAACTCAATGATGCACAGTTATGCAACTGCATGTCTTTGAAAAGCACAAGCAGAACCTCCTGCACAGCCAACAAGAATGCAGCAAGTGGTTTCTGGATGGTAAGTCAACAACAAAACACTTTGTCTTTTCCAGCAGCCATTGTACAGTGCATATAGCATACCAAACATACTGGACTTTGCAAGGTAACAGATGGAATTTTCTGTGTGAGTTGCTAGGTAACAGGTGGAATTCTGTGTGGGTTGCTAGGTAACAGTGGAATTCTGTGTGGGTTGCTAGGTAATAGGTGGAATTCTGTGTGGGTTGCTAGGTAACGGGGCAGTGCCTTCTGATTTGTTACATTCTGGAGGTTTTTGAAACGACTCGTTTTCCAGCCACCATTGCTAAAAAGCAGCTGAGTGTTTTTTTAAGTGCTTGGATTATTTTTAGAGGCAGAATAAACACAAATGGAAGCAAAAGCAAAATTTTGCATCACAGTTCCCTTTTAAATGAAAATCTCCAAAACAACATTAAAACAAAATAAAACAAAACAAAATAAGTAAAAAACTTTCAGGGTTAATTTACTAACTGGACAGTGTAATTATCGCTGCGGTGAGACTGGACACAAAAAGTCACCTTTAGCTCCACCATTTTCAGAGTATCAGGCGGCGTACTCAGGGCCGTCTCTGAAATCCTCTCAAACTCTTTGCAGAGCCTGTCAGAAAGAAAAGATCATTATTCTGGTGTCTGAAACCAGAAATATCACTGCTTCAGATTCTCCAGACAAACAGAGCCTGGAGGTTTTATTTTCTCTATGAACCTCCTTGAGCTAATAGCCACACAACACAGCAAAAAAATTTAATCTCAGCAAGTATTTTTAGTTTCTAGTGAAACGCTTGAAATAAAGCTAAACTAACTTACATGTTGCTTTTCAGCAAGTTATAGCAGCTTGTTTTAAGTCAATAATTCCCCAATATTGATCAGAAAGTATTATTTCCACTGGTAGATTATTCTACTTATTTCACAATCAATGGTCACTGCGCTGTTACCTAGCAACCCCAGCCACGCCCAAGCCATTACCTAGCAACCCAGTTCTTTGAAAAGCATTAGTAGGACCTCCTGCACAGCCAACAAGTACATTATTGTACTTATAACATGGGAAATATCTCTTGATATAAATTAAATAACCTGCCAGTGGAAATAGTACTTTTTTTATTTACTTACCTGCTTGTTTTAACTATTTCAGACTTTATGTCTAATGGAATGAGCATGATAAATTTCTGGGTTTAAACCAATAAAGAAATATGTATTTTGTCATTTGGTTGATTCTTGTTACTGACTAGAATTGTTTTTCTTGGTCACTACTAGCAGATTGTTTCACTTTAAACAAGACATTTTACCTACATTATAAGTGAAATATCTGCAAATGGAACTAAGACTTTTTTAAAAATTAAGGAATTATTGACTTGAACCGAACTCATATCTTGCTTAAACGTTTTATGTAAGTTACTTTTAATTCCCAGTCTACTTAAGTGTTTCCTCTAGATACTAGACCAAGTATATTTGGTAATATTTGGTGATCAAAGACAAAGGATGAGGCAGGAAGGCAGTGAAACCCTTTCAAGAACCTTTCATTAATTTCTTGATGATCGTGTAACATCTGCATAGCCAGTTTCTCCTTGAGCTCCAGCGCACGTTCAGCCAGAGAGCTGAGGAGTTTCTGGCACTGGACCTCAAACATGCCGAGTCGCGCCACCTGAAGTCCAAAATATGAGTCATCAACTCTCAGAGACCAGAGTGAATCTTTTAGGAGAAATATCTCTATTTGCTGCTAATGGGACGACCGATACCAGGGATCTAGTCATGTCCCAGATCTTACCTTGGAATCTGTGTACTGAATCTCATTGGCAAGCTCCTGGTAGTAGATGGCCTCGTCCTTGATTTCCTGGAAGAGTTTCGGTGTACTGAGGAACGTCTGGACCTTCTCCTCCGCCTCCTTGGACACCAGCATGGCGTACTTGTCGAACACGTGGACGTGCTCTTTGGGGCTTTCCGTCTCAGCCCAGAACGCCCGGCGTACTTCCTCCTGCTGGGCCACGATGATCTCTGGCAGGATGATGGGTCTCAAGGTTTTCCCAACATTGTATTCTTCCTGAGCGAAGGTGAAAGTAGGGAAGAACTCAGGCTAGACTCAAACTGTTCCCCTGAGACATCAATAGGTAGGGCTGGACAATAAATCCATAATATGTATAACACTAGACACATGATCAATACGATAAACGAACTCTTTGTGTGAATAACAAGGTTCTGGTGACTGGCAGAGTAAGTACATGTAGCAACAAACACCTAGGCTGCATGTCCCTTTTAGCAAGCAGATCAAAGCTACATTAGCTAAGCTCATTTTTGCTAGTTCAGCGTGAAGTACTACAATAAATACCACTGATATGCATCTTAATATTACAGAGGTGTAATACTATAAAAAGTGTGATCGAATTGCAATGTACTTGCACTGTTTATGGGTTAGATGGGAACAAGGCTAGTTCTAAGCTTGTGGCTTTATTGTTGTCATAGCAACTGCCTACCAAGATGGCTGTCAGTTACAAAGTTCCCGGAAGTGCGACGTCACATGAGAACTGTGTCAATCAATAGATAATAAATCTGATGGAATATTTAGTCATTTCACTGAACTCCGATCCAGAACCGCTTGGCATTCTGGGGGATGTAGGCAGAGGAAAGGCGTTAGCTGCTAAACCTCTCACGGCTAGCTAAGCTGGTGGAATCAACTCACTCGCGCTCTCTTTGGTTGCCTAGCAACGACCTGTTGCGTAACTGGCAGTTTTCTGTTTTTTAACTGCTTTGTAGCTTCTTAAAAATAAAAAAACAAAGGGATGGAGTGAAAGCTGCAGATAAAACAGGAAAGGTCACACCACCGGTGTGGAGGTACTCTGCATATTTAAAACAGAAATAAATAAAATATTTTCTAAAATAGAAATCACTTTACATGTTGGGGAAACTCAAAAAACAACCTGTCTACATTCTCTGGAAGAATTTAAACATTGTTTATCTATTTGTCATATTTTTCTTTGTCAGAATTGAGTATGAAAAAGTTAAAAATAAAAATAAATAAATAGAAAAGGAATAAATAATTATTTACATCGATATGAAACGTTTATATGGTCCAGCAACAGCAGTATGTAAAAACTGACCACCATATCAGGTTTCACTGACGACCTGGCTTCATGGTTTCATTCTTACCCATTCGGGGAACAGGGTGGATTCAACCCGTGGAATATCGCTGGTGGACTTCAGCATGAGATCAAACACACTGATGAGCGCCGCCTCGTACATCTCGAAGTCCGGCTCAAACTTGATTTCAGTATCTTCTAAGACCAGATGCAGAATAAAGCCTGATGTGCCTCTGACTCTGTTTGTATGCTGAGTGACAGAGAGCAGGAATTAAAACTAAATCCACCAGCTTGGTTTATATATTAAGACGGGATAAAAAGTTAAACTGTACCATTTTTGTACAAATGAGTTTTGTGTAGTCGCTCAGTGAGTTGAGCGTAAGTTTCTGCAGATGCAGCGTCATCAGAGCCGCTGCAGAGTTTAAGAAAGAGTCGAGTTTTCTTTTCTGACTCAGAGAACTCAGCAGATTTGGAACGCAGAAAACCTTGTGCACGTCAGAAAACCAACTAAAAAAAAAAAATAATAAAACCAAAAATAACATGTTAATCGTTCAAAACCATGCATCAAACATGCAAACGTTTGGATGTTTTCAAACTCAGAAATTTACATGTTTTTTTTTTAATTGCTGAGCTTACCCTCAAAAACTCAAAAATGTGCAAGAAAAAAAATTAATCGCTGAAATTTTCTACAAAAAAACAAATACATTTTAATTTAAACTTTTTTTGAGTTTCAAATGTCAAAAATGTTCTACGTTGAAAATTCTGAAAATTGAAATTTCCAAGGGTTTTTTTCTAGAACATTTCTGAGATTAATCTCAAAAAGAGTCAAAAATTTGTAAGAATAAACAGAATCTCAGATTTTTTTTAGTAAAACCTTGGAAATGTCTATGAAAAATTGAAGGGGCTGATTGGTGTAATTTGGCTGTATGCAGGTGAAAAACTGCTTTGATTTGACTGATAACACAACAGTTAAGCACAAAGCTGCCTAAAACATAAGAATCCATGACGGGCCGGATGAGGCCACATAAGGGACAAACATGGAGTTTTGCTGCATTCTTCCTTGTTTTTGAAATCACTGATTTATTTCTGGATGAGTTATCCAACGTTGTGACAGAGGGACATCCTGCTTACTTTTCCAGGAGAAAACCTTTGGAGAACTCAACATGTTTAACAACAATCTGCTGAAACTCAGTGAGCTCCATGAACTTCTTATTGAAGCAGATTGCCGCCACGTCGATCAGTCGGACGTCTCTGAAAGCAGATTGTTGAAGAAAGTGCTGATTACACAGAGTCTGCGGTGGCATGCTGGGGGCCACCACCTCCACCACAAAACTTGGTAGATTTTGTGTTGTTTTTTTTAAGAAAACTGTGCTTCTTTTACACAAAAACACCACAGTTTAGAGTTTAAAACACATACTGATAACTATAAGCGATATTCCATGAATATCTGCATCCTGTTTGTGCTTTCAGTCTGAAAGCTTCTGTTGTACCTACTTGTACAAGTCATACCACATAAGCACCACTTGCAGCAAAGGCCGGGTGACGCAGTGAAGGTTTAGGCTGATCTTCTTTCTTGCTTGGATAAATGATCGATTCCACGGCTTCGGCACGACTTTCATCCTGACAGGGAACGACATCAGAGGGAAAATACTGTCATTTTCATACAAATATCACCTCATTCCTAGTGTTTTCAGTTTATTCTTGTTGTTGAATGCAACAGAAAGCAGTCAAGGCCAAGCTACTGAGCATTTTGTAAGCTAAGCTAAATATTTCACTTTCTTTCTAAGTATCTGATTATCATCTTAGAAGGTTAAAGAGACTGACTCCAGTCTGTGAGAGGGCAGCTCCTCCTCGGCGCCCACCTCCTTTCCACTCTGCTCTTGGAGTGTTTTCGTTACTGCAGTCAAACACAGCAGACATTAAGTCAGTACTTAAAAACAAAATCATCATTTTTCTTAATGGGTTATAATCAAAACACATTCATCCATTTAGTCGATATGAATCTGAGAGGACCAACGAACCCCTGTCATTTGTTTAGATAATTTTTTGGAAATAATTGGGTTCATACGGATTGCAGCCCTGATGCTCTGCAGATATTCCTCCTTGGTCTCGTCATCCAGCTCCTCCAGCGATGTGCTCAGGCGCCTCAGCTTGGAGGGGATCAGCGCGTGGATGTTGTCCATCCAGGATTCCTGCAGACGTGCCAGGTTCACCAGGCCGATGCCCCTCTGGATGTAGTAGTTAAACATCTGGCAGGACACAACGCAGCGTTCAGGAGCAGGGAGACGCTTCCGGGCGGCACACAGTGAACTCAGGAAGAGTTATTTCATTGATCCGGGACAATTTATCGTCCAGAAAATTTGTTGTATCCGAAGTAAGCAGCTTTGATCACACACTATAGGCTGATGTTTAAAAATCAGCCAATCCAGGAGCAGCATTCACTTCCCTTGATGCTGAGTGGCTGAAGAGCAGAGATAAGGAAGACTGCAGATGTTAGATTAGTAATTTGTCCGCTGGTGGCACAAGCAGAGCAGGTAAAAAGTGATATATTTGTATGTTTAAGGAGCATGTATTTATTTATTTACCAATTTACGTTTGGCATCTTCTGTAAATCTGATGGGTCCAGTTTCTGTGGCGCCGCCCTCAGCAACCCGCTGGCTGAAATCAAACAACATGATTTAACTACTGGCATATTTCACAAGCAGGAAGTGTATTTACCTTTTTATATACTAGAAATGCTGCAGAAGAGGATTAAGGCAACTGAAAAAAATTTAATGTATTTTTCCCCCTCAGATTTAGAATTGTTTAAATTGTTTCAACACCATCAAGCAAATAGTCTTTAAACAAAAATCCACCAAATAAATTTGGGGCTTTCAGTTTTGGATAAGGTACAGATTTAGAAATCCTCTAGCAAGGAAGGAACAGTGAGGTGATTATTTTCATTTGCTAACTACTCAACTGACATACACCCAAGAATATTTGGATATTTATTTGGATTTTTACAGAAATAGAATTTAGAGATTATAGTCTGAATTCTGAGGGGGGAAAAAGGTCAGAAATTTGAAATTAAAATACAGATTCTAAGATTAAAATTGAAATTTTTAGAAAACATGAATTCTGAGGTAAAAATCGAATTTATTAGAAAAATTTAATCTGAGATTAAAGTCAGAATTCTGAAAAAAAAACTTCAAAATTTTAAGGAAAAAATTCAGAAAAAATGAAATCTGAGATTAAAGTTGGAATCTAGAGAAAAAAGTACAAATTCTGATAATATTATGAGATTAAAATACTAATTCTAAAATTAAAGTTGGAATTCTGGAAAAATAATTTTTTCTGAGATTAAAGTTCAAATTCTGAGAAAAATTCAAAATTCTTCAAAAAATTAATTCTGAGAAATATAAATCTGAGATCTAAGACTGAATATAGACAAAAAAGTAAAAATTCAGAGGAAAAAGTCAGAATCGTGGGAAAAAAATCCGAATTTTGAAACAAAAAATCTGAAATCTTAGAAAAATGTCAACATTACGTTTTCCATCATAATAGATATGGCTAATCGTTGTAATCCTCCTGCGTAGCTGGAAGGAGCAGAAATTATCGGTTCTCTCACCCCAACACATCCACGACACTTTCCGTCAGTTTCCGGTCCTGCTCCCTCTGATCCGCCCGCTTCGTCCTGGAGCTGCGCTGCCTCAGCGGTGTCGGTTTGCGGTAAAGCCCAATCCCAGTTTTGCTGGTGGTTCCGGTGGGTCTGCTGTCAGCTCCATGTCCTGCAGCCAAACAGTGTAGCTAAACGCGCCAACAATTTCATACAAAGCAACAAGAGTTATAAATATATTTTATTTACTTTCCGGAGCCCCTGCTGCTGGTGCTGGTGCTGGTTCGGTCGTTTCCTCCGAGCCTTCAAACAGAGAAAATGAAGGTTTTGCTTCAATCCACGGCTCCTGGCTGCCGGACTTAAAAAAACAAAAACAAAAAACAACAAATTACAAAAACATATCAAAGATCAGTAATGTGAAAGTTGACGCCAGGCTGCCTGTTCAGCGTCAGAATCGCATGAACTTGAACAAAAAAGTAAAATTTTCTAAATAATTCAGTTTCCTCCCGCTTACCTGAACATCCGGGGTGTGTACATACACGTCTGGGTTATCTGCAAAATCGGGTTTCTTCCTTTTTAAACTCATCGTGGCTAAAAACTTTCTGCGATCAACAGAAACATTTATTCCGTTGCCAGGGCGGTTGCTAGGCGACGCGGAAACACCTGAGCGCAGCGGGGACTGAGATTTATGAGCACAGATGCGTTTCTGCACCTGATAAACGGCTTTTTAAACGCTTTTCTGTTCTTCTTTACAAATGGAAATAACAATAAAACGGAACCTCACGTCTATCGGAACCAACTGGGTCGATTTAAGACATGTTGTGCAGCCAAAAGGTACGAGATAGTTTAAAAAATTAAAAAAAAAACGACCTAAGAGAAACTTGACTCAACTTCAAACGTTCCTGTTTGCACTTCCCCCATATTTAAATTAATCGTTTCCGTTCTGTTTTTTAGCGAATGTGATTTTTAAAAAATCTGTTTTTAAACGTTTTATTGGTCTGTTTTAATATTCTAATTATAAATATCTTGTTTTCGTTCGTTTTCATCTAATCTATATGACGGAGTTACTGAAATAAATGGGCTTTTCAATAATATTCCCCTTTTTTGTGGGTCTATATTAAAAGAGACTGTACATGACAACAGGTACTGTAGAAAAAAAAGAAGTAAATTTCCACCCAAAAACAAAATCTGAGATTAAATTCGGAAATGTTTTAAATGAAAAAAAAAAAAAGAGTTTTAAAATTCTATTTTTTTTTATTTCTGACTTTCAACTTTTGGACCTAAAAGATTCCCCCTTTTTTTTTTCTAGAACATTTCTTGAGATTAATCTCAAAGTTTCAGATATTTCTTTGGTGGAAATTTTCTTCTTATCTACAATGGTTCTAATACAAAGAGCAAGTTTCCACCAATAAACTAAAAAAAAAAATTAAAAATAAAGAGATTAATATCAGAAGTTTGAGAAAAAATGTGGAAGTTTCTAAATTTGCGAGAAAAATGTGGAATTGAACATAATCACAAAATAATTTTTTTCTCACAAATATTCAACTTTTCAAACTGAGAAATGTTTTTAATTTTGAAATGTTTATGTTTTTTGGTGGAAATGTGTCATCGATCAGCCTGATTCAACATCATAGAAAAATATCACTCATATTTTAAAAATGTTCATGAAATAAAAAGATCATTTTTATTTCATGAACTTTAACATGCTGAGTCATAATTTTACAGTAAAAACAAATAATTCCACAGTGAGTCTTTTTGAATAGGTTTATTTTTTAATAAATATCTGAAAACAAAATTCAGTTTTACTTCACCAACAAACATGGAAACAATTCTCCTCTGTAAGTTAAAAATAACAGAAAAACTTTAAAAAGAAATTAGTGCATAAATTTCTCAGAGAAATCCTAAAATGATTTATGGTATTTATTATGAATCAGTAGTTAGCCACAAAGCAGATGTTTCCAGCCAAAAAATCTGACTTTTCTGTTTAATAAAATGGAATTTTGGAACTCTATAATTTAAAAATGTGTTAAAGTGAAACACTTGGATGACAGAAATTATTAAACAAGAAATGTGGTTTGTGGTAAAACTTTAAAGAAAAAGAAAAATATTTTAAAAACTTTCTAAAACTTTAAAATCTCTCAGCTTTTTGTGTGATTTGCTCTTCTACCCAAAGCTTCAGGAAAATGACCTGGACACTTTTACATTTTTATTATTTTTTTTATTTTCTCAATTTAAAATGATTCTCTTGACTTCAGTGCAACAAATATTTGCATTTTTAAGTTGTTTCTGATTTGGATTATTTCCAACTCCAGCACAGATGAAGTGAAAAAACTAATTCTTTTGGTCTCCATGGAACGAATCAGCATTTTTAAAATATATTTTCAATAAAATTATACAAACAGCTTCATCAGCAATATGTAATATGGCCCACACTGCACATATTATAGAACAAAATATTTGCACATTCACTTGGCGTTGCAACATTAAGGGAAGAGACAACATCTCCTCAACAGAGTTTCAAAATAAGAGTTTTAGAAGCTGCTGGAAAAGAGTCACTTCCTCTAAGAGCGACTCTGACTCGTCGACCCCGACAGTCCAGGTATTGTAAGTTCAAACCTTAAAAAGAAAAAAAAAAATGTCATTATGGACAAAAATAGGTTTGTTTTTATACAAACAGGTTTCTGTAGAGCAACCAAACCATCAATCAGGGCACAGCAGAGAGAGAAAGTTGCTCAGAATTATGGGAATTAAATCTGAAAATATTCACAATATTATAAGATACTTTCATCCAGTTTCAAGTTAGATGTATCTTATGTCTTTGTTAAAAAAGAAAAAAAAGAGTAAGTAGCACATTTAAGCAAAAACAGAAAAAGTAGAAATTTTGAGATTAATCTAAAGTTTTTTTGAAAAACTGTTGGAAATTTCTGACCTCCAAAAGATGAAAAAAATGCAAGAGGTAAAAATCTGAAACTTTGAGATTCATCTAAAAAATGTTCTTTAAAAAAAGAGTTTGAAGAGTCAAAAAATTTGCTAGAAAAAAAACTCAGAAATTTTGAGATTAATCTAAAAAAAATTTGATAAATTAATTTAAAACATTTTCTAAAACAGTCATGAGCTGAAAAAGCTGAAAATTAGTGACAAAAAAACCCACTCCAGAAATTGAGATTAATTTTAGCAATTTTTTAAAGAAAACTTGGAAACTTTTGAGTTTGAAAAGTTGAGATTGCTAGAAAAGACTGTAGCAAAAGTGAGATTAATTAAAAAACTTGAAAATTTTCAACTCAGAAATTTACAAATTTTTCTAGATGATTTCTGAGATTAATCTAAACATTTCTGATGTTTTTCCATTAACTTTTAAACTCAGTTGTTAATTTTGAGTTTAATGTCAAAATTTCTGAAACACGTCAAGCAAATCTTTCACATTTTAAACTCAGAATTTTCCGTTTTTTTCTGGAAAATTTGAAATTAGTCTCAAAATTTCAAAACATTTTCAAGCAAAATCTTTTACTTTTGAAACATAAATTTCCAAGTTTTTTTCCTAGAAAATGTCTAAATTTACTGGTGGAAATTGATTTTAGTTAAATAAATTTTTCTTGATTTTTTTGTATTCGCAATGACCCTGGTCGTAATCTAAAGCCAGAAATCAACCTCCTAATTTCAGTTTTAGGATAAATTTTGCAATAGAAACTACATTCTATTACATTATTGCATGTTTTTCTGTTGACACAACATTTGAGTAAAGAGATCGATTTTGCTCCGTACCAGTCTGAGGTGCCTTTGACTAGATCGATCTGTGAGAGATCCAACATCAACTGTTGAAAAAAGCAGAATGTTAAAATCCATTTGCTCAAAATGCAAAGACAAAGAAAGATGTGACAAAATTGAAGCTATTAGGTTATGAATTATTCATTTGTAAACCAAACTCAAAGTACCATTCCTATGTCTGTTCTCTCCCTTTTACGGAACATCTTGTTGTTTTTGACGGAAATGTCCAGCTGCCTGATTTGAGCTTCTTCAAGCGGAACATCAAACTCAAACCTGTATTTTAAAACAAGGAGAATCTTCATGATTTTCTGTGTTTCAGATTGTTCTTCTGTGCTTCACAGAATTACTGAAGCACAGTTGCCTTACTTTTCGTCAAAAACAGGCTCGACTGTCTTCTTCTTGACGTGTGTCTTCTTGCGGTGTCTCCAGGAGTGGTCTGGAAGGAGATATATGCGGACGTAGGAGTCTGTGCCGCTGTCGCTGCAGGGAAACAGGTTTCTGCAGGGAAACATTCCAGTTTTTAATTCTGCTTTTGCACATTTTCAAATCCTGAGGGTTTGTATCAACTCTCTGCCCATGACAGATGTCGAAACAGCCAATGGATGCCGTTCTGTTCCGACATCCATCATGGCACCTCAACGTGATTAAGTGCAAAAAGTCAATAAATTATGTTGATGCTGGAGAATCTTAAAAGGATGAAAGCTGTAACAAACCTGCAGGAATTAACCAGGACCATGAGTTTGTTCCTCATGGTAGCGTAACGAACAGTCAGGTTGATCTCCCCAAACGATCCCTGATGGTCCCTGATGGCCCTGAAAGGGTTAACAAATAACAGCGTTTAAGTTTTTACAGCTTCCTACATTAAGAGGAGGAGGAAATTTCTGCCAAAGTCTCTCAAATTTCCTAAGAAAAACAAGATTTCTGAGTTTGAAAATTTGCTAAGAGATGTTCAGAATTAATTAAATCAATCTCAGAGTTTTCCACGTTTGTTTTTCTGGAAAATTTCAGAGTTTCAAAAGTCAAACATTTTGGACTTTTTGTAATTTTGACATTTGGAGCTGTCGGTTTTTGAAACTCAAAAAACTTCCAAAAGTGAAAAATGTCTGAGATTAAAATAATTAAAAAAAAAACATGGGAGATTTCTGAATTTCATGGGTCTTTTTGGAAACTTCCAAAATGTGAACATTTTTGACTTTTCAAATTCAGAAACGTACTTCTTTTTTTTAGGAAATTTCTTAGATTCATCTCAAAATTTCTCTGCTTTTTGGCAGAAATGTAATTTTTCCCCCATCTAAAGCGCTGTCATAAACCAAACGAGAACGACATTACAGGTTTCAGAAGGAGAAAATTGTTTCCACTCACTGTGGAAAAGACGCTCCGTCTGTGAGGTCGAAGCGCGACGAGGCGATGGAGTTCTCCGACAGCATGCTGTGGGAATCGTACCGACGCATGTTTAGGTTGGAGGGCTTGCTGATTTCAGAAGCCAGGAGGGAGTTGCGTCGCGGCGAAGCTGCCTTGTTCGTCCCGTCCAGCGGGACTCCCGGCAGACCTGGAGAGGAAGCTGCAGTGGAGGCAGCGACGGCGGTGGAGGCAGTAGCCGTGGCGGCGGTAGACGTGGCGGCGGTGGAGGCGGTAGACGTGGCGGCGACATTTCCTCCTGCTTTCACCTGCTGGTTGACTTTCGATGGAGAAGTGACGGGGACTTTAGGCGGTGGCTGTTCCTCGTTAAGAATCTGTAATCATTTGAATATCTGATTACATTTATATTTTGACCAACTGGATTTTAACACTCTGTTTTTTTCAACAGTTGATTTTGGATTTATCACAGATGGATCCAATCAAAGGCGCCTCAGACGAAGATTTATCTCTTTTTATTATTCACATTTCACATTGACAGAAAAACATACATCACTGTCATATAATGTTTCTTTTGCAAAAACTGATGGCGTATTTAATCTGTTCCTGAGATTATGTTAATTTCTCCTGTTTAAAAATACATATTGTTGGTAGAAATAAAAATAAATAAATTCCAACCAATAAATTCTGAATATTTTCTGAAAATGTGCTAGAAAAAAGCTCAGACATTACAGATTAATCTCAGAAATTTATTACCGTATTTTCTGGACTATAAGTCACAGTTTTTTTCATAGTTTGGCCGGGGGTGTGACTTATACTCCGGAGCGACTTATGTGTGAAATTATTACCACATTATTATATCATATCACGTGTTATTTTCACACTAAACCGCCAGAGGGCGCTCTATGCCTGTGTTGATAATGTGTGTGGTAGAACCTACGTCCGGAGTTAGCCGAGTTGTTTACAAGCGACACCGAAGATGAAGATTTAGTTCTTGTGTGCAAATTGTTATTTATGTACAAATCTATGCTGACAGTGCAATGCTAAATAAATAAAGTTCAAAAAGAGCTTTAAAAGTGAAATATTGTGTCTTTAATAAAAATAGTCCCAGTAATGAAGATTTCTCACCCTGAGAGTGACCTTCAGTTTGATCTGGCTGCTGGGTCCAGACCGCTCCAGCAGGAAGTTCTGGTCCAGACACATGGAGGAGATGGTGAAGAGGCGATAGAGGGGAATGTTGAGAGAACCGAGAACAGATTTCTTCTCTTGCTCTTTGACCTAAACCAGCAGAAATGCAAGCTATCAATTAATACATTAAATTGGTTGATCTTTTTGATAAACTGATAATTCTCCTCTATGCTTAGCATCGAGATGCTACATTGGCCGAGAACTGCTTTCGCACAACAATAGTCTTTTCAAGCGTCTGTTTTCTGAAGCATAAATAACCCCATGTGGGACGAGAGAAGCAGCTTTGCTTGTTGTTCGTATGTCAGATGTATGGAAGTTTCGTTGTAGAATAAAGGGAGTAAATTTCCGCCAAAAAATTCAGAAATTTGGAAGAATTTTTCTAAAAAATAACATAGAAATTTCAAAGTTTGAAAAGTTGAACAGTTTCTGAAAAAAAGAAGACATTTTTAGGTTAATCCCTGAAATTTCAGAGGAAAAAAAGGACATTTAAAAGTTTCAACAGTTGAACACTTTTGACTTCTGGAAAATTTCTTAATTTGAAAAGCTGAAAATGTTTTACAAAAAAAAAAAAAAAAAAGCTGAAATTTTTTGTCAATTTCAAAAGTGGGAAATTTTCAAAGTTTTAAAAGTCCAAAATTTTTTTACTTTGGGAATTTTTCTGAGTCACTGGAAAATATACTAGAAAAAAACTTTAAAATGTTGAGTTTGACTTCAGAATTTTTCAAGGAAATCAAAAATTGGAAATTTTCTGAGATTTTTTGGTGGAAATTTACTCTTTTTCTCCCCCTATCTAAAGGGCCTTAATATGCTAATACAACCTCTTCCTCTTAATAAAACAGATTTTTTAAAGATTTTCCTTTTTTATTGAATCTGTGGTGGTTGATGATTTCGAATATTTAAGTGGGACAAAATGAACAACAGCAGAACTCTGTAGGGAAGTTAAGTAATTTTCCCAGCATGCCAGCAGCTCCTGTGTGTTTCCTGACTGACCTGAAGTGTGAGCTGCTGAGTTTTTACATTCTGCACAAAGAAGTTGAAGCCCTGCTCCCACACTGGGTTTTTACTCAAATATGCAACCTGTAAAAACAAAATGGCAGGTTGGAAAACAATTAAACTTCAACAGCCAACATAAAACCTTTATAGGTATACAAGTTAATTAGAAAATGTGTTGTGATTCCTACTTTGCTCTTCTGAACATCCTTATCAAGAGTAAACTCCACGTAGGAGTTGGGGCCCACATTCTTCTTCGTCAGCTGAGAACAAACCAAGGAAGAAGTCGGTAAATTCCCCACCGCAGCCACGCCTCCCAACACCAGGCATTTACTCCAAAAATCACCCCTCTGGAACGCTGCTGCTGGTTAAATTTCATTTTTAACATTCCAGAAAATCAAAACAAGCAGTTATTATGTTTGAAGTTCCTGCTTTGCCCAGCAGAGGGCGCTCAGCAGCTACTGCAGCCACTGCAGCCACTGTACAGTTTATGGACAAATAAAAACTGCAGGTGTGTGTCTGCTGAACTTTTTTTCTTCATTCACCAAAGTTACTTGCAGTGAGTCAAATATCAGAAATTACTCAAGTAAGAATAACTGATCAATATTTAATAATTACATCATCAGATGGACTAAAATATAAAGTTATGTGAAACATTTTGGTATTTTAAAATGTCAAAATGAAAATAATTAATATAACATGATTAGAAAATAAAACCATTTTTTCTTTCAACATAAAGTTAGTGACATTCAATAACTTTCTTCTGCATCTTTGTCAGATTAATATTTGGTAAAAACATGTTTGTTTTCATTAAGGAAGCGAAAGTAAAAAGTACAGTGTAGTAAAAATACAAATTTTCCAACAAAAACAAAAAAAATACTTTCTAACTGAGTAATGTATAAAATGAAATGAAAAATTGAATAAACAAAAGAAATCTATAGTCTTGCAACTCTACAGAAAAATAGATTTTTTTGTCGCTGTTTTCAACCAGAAAACAGCTAAAAATAGACTGACCTCCTTCAGATCAGCTGATTAAATAGCAAGCAAACAGGAAAAACCAGCTGTGCACTAACGCAGAAACTATCTCGTCTGCCCAAGCCTTTGGGCCAAACATCACAACGCCGAGGTCGAATCCCGCTTCGAAGGGTTGACCCCACGACCTCTGGCACTAAATGCTGGAAGGTTTTCAGATAATTCACTGAGAAGCGAGGCACTCCTTTAACCTGCATGACTAAGCCTCACTTCATTATGAGGTGGAGTCGCTAAAAGGACCCGTGCAGGAAGACAAACAAGCGTAACCATGGCAACAGCCAGAAGCATTTTCAGTTGTTGTTACAAACTATGTAAAGACTGTTTTCAACAGTTTGTAAAAAATATTCAGACTTGAAATATTTTTGGAGTCTGCTAATTAAAATAAAACGGCAAATAATTATATTCCCTACAATCCAAAAAATATTTAGTTCACTTTTAAATCAGAGGTTCTAATGATGACAGAGGCCAGGTGGCCAAAAAAGAATTAATTAACAGTCAAAATATTACAAGAATAAAGTCGCATGACAAAAATTCATAATTTCACAAGAATAAAGTCAGAATAATACGATACAAAGTTATAATATTTAATACTAACAATTAATCTGTATGTCAAAAATAGTCACAATACAAAAGAAGTTGTAATAACACAAGAAAAAAGTCAAACTATTACAAGAATAAAGTGGTACAAACAAATTAAGAATTTAAAGTTGCAAAACTTTGAGACAAGTCATAATTTGCAAAGAGTTATACACAAAAAAATCATAATAATTTTATGAAAACTTCTACACCAAAAAGTATTTAAAAAAATCAAATGAACATTTTATGAAGTTACTCTTTGGTATCAATTTTACAAATAAGAAAATACTTTATCTTTGAAAATATCAGCATTAAATTATAATCAGAAGCAGAACAAGAATGAGATGAAGCTTTTTTTCTTACCCGTTCCTCTTTGCTGTGTTTCCCATGTTTGTGATGTACGGTTAACTCCTTGTGGTCTTTCTGTAGGCAGCATAAGAAACACCTGTAAAAACTCGACTTACTGTCATATATAATTGGAAATGAACTGAATCAGATCCAGGTGTCTTACTGGAAGGTTGGAAGCGTTGTCCAGATAAACAGCGAGCATCGCGCAGGACAGGCCGGCGTTGGACTGGAAAAAAGACGGGACGTTACTCACAGCCCTGATGTTAACGAGTGAGCCCTAATCTGACAGAAATGTCCCTGGCAGGCTGCCGTACCTCGTTCAGCAGAGAGGGTTCGGCGCTCAGAGCGAGCCACCGCAGCTTCAGGTGAATCTCTCCATGAGGAACGCCTTCCAGAGAAAACCACTTCAACAAAACGACCGGTGGTTAAAATAAACCAAGTTTAAAATTTTAATGGATAAACCTTTGGATTGTTACACTGTAAAAAAGTTTTATATTTGGTCTACAAAATACAATTAAGTAATTATTAAGGAATTATTGACATAAAACATATGTTGAGGAAAAGTTACTTGTCAGTTAGTTTTGCTTTACAAAGATATTTGTTTACAACAATATCTGTAGTAAGAGCCAGAAAAAAAAATACTTTGTAAGATTGAGTATTTTTGCAGTGTACCAACTTTATTCTGGATTTTCTCACCTGATCCATTTCTTTCTCCCGTTTCACTTCACCAAAATCCAGGTTATATCTAAAATAGAGAAACTTTTCTTTATTTCGAACATGATAGAGGTATAAAATCAAACACATGAACAAGAAAGTAAAAGACATATTTTTGTTCCACAATAACTTTAATATTGCTTTTACAAGCATCATATGATTCTTCCTCCTGGTTTATTCAGAATTCTGTAGAAGGAACCTTGGAATTACAGGTTCCCGAAGATTTATGTCAACATTTCAACTCTGGTTGCTTTTGTGCTGCATTTAGTGAATATGTTGCAGTTATTCATAGCCAAAACCAGACTCCTATGTAGCATGACGTCGTGCCACGTAACCATGGCAACACATGGAAAAATGAAATCAGGTCCAGGATTTAAACGCACGCGTTGCTTTAACCGCCTCCTTCGCTTTCGTTCCACACCACTGAGGTTAAGAAATTTTAACAGATGTCTTGCTGTAATCTTAATCACAAAATATCCATGTTAGAAACATGGAGGTGCTTCTACAAATATGATAATATTTATAACAGCATAGTGTTCAAAAACGTATCGAGAGACACACTTCTGTAAGTCTGGCTCTTACCTTCCCAGAAAATCATCTTTATCTCTGTCCTCGTCAAATAGCTCCATCTCCAGCTCTTGTCCAGGCGCCTCGTGAACAACAAACTGCAAAGAAAAGGTTTTTCTGTTCATAATTTCAGAGACTATAAAGTTGAGTAAATTTCTTAAAGAAAGAAATGTGTGATTGTAATTAAGCTTTAGATCCTAATGGATGTAGAGGTGAGCAAATTAGAGTGGGCGACAGTTTAACAAAGGACTCGCATAAAGGAAAATGCAAATTAGTCGTGTAGATTTTAGTACAGATGGAATGACGCCATAATTCCTTAAAAAATCATCAAATGAGTCAAAGCGTGTAGACGTTTTGCTACCGACCTCATAAACTTCATTCCATTTCGGATGCAGGTTTTCTTTGATGGTCTTGGTTTTGAAGTGTCGGTTGCCGACTCGGAGCGTGACGTAAGGATCCGACTTGCCTTTCACCATGCCCATCATGTAGGTGTCCTTGGCCACCAGGTCCCTGGCCTCCAACACATGGACCCTGACCACACCCTGTAGGGGGCAGCAGTCAGGAGGTTTCGCATCAGAACTTTTTGGATTTAACTCCTGTCCTCTAAACACCACATTAACACATAAGGAGAACCTTCAAGATAACAGTTGTGTGCTCAAATAAGAAATTCTCAATCATATTAAAGCAGTTTTTATGTGTTTACTGCAAAATTTCTCATAGATATTTCTAATTTAGCACAAATATCAGTGATATTGATTGCAAACATATATATACACATATAAAAAATTCCCTTCTCACCCACCGCGGGTGGTTCTTATCCTCTGAGCTCGGGTCCTCTACCAGAGGCCTGGGAGCTTG
>CAEGAD010009087.1:0-31804 GCA_903067055.1 Poeciliopsis paucimaculata
TTATATATATATATATATATAAAAGATAACTTCACTGTATGTAGCAGGGCTAGTAGAGCTGAGCCTGGTGGATACATATTTTACAGGTTAAGCCGCTGAGATATGACTCAAGCATAAAGAACCATATAGTACAGCACATGCAAGTACTGTGATGAAAATGGATCTCAAGATGTGCAGTCTTGACATATTTCAATACAATTTGCTTTATTCAGATTTGTATGTAAATTAGTTTGTTTTTTAAACATAATTTTTAGTTTGAGAAAATAAATTGAATGGAAAATCAAAACTTAAGGAACTAACCAGTTGTTCCACAAATATTGTCGGGCAAAGTCCTTTCTGATGGATGATTGTTTATATGAGAAGGATTTCATATGCTCTCTCAACATATTAAAACCCTAGAGGTTTTTCTTTCTGGGGAATGAGCAGATTGAATTTGTGTGTGGTGAACCACTGAGCCTCGCATTCCAATCATTTTCCTGCTGAAATATGCACCACACTTGATTTGACAAGTTGAGATATTCCAAACTGTTCATAATGCAACGCATTCTAATGCATTGATAATTAAATTTTTTTAGTTACTAGAGGCTTAATTTTGTAAAAAGCTGAACATTGCTTAAGACCGCGCCATCAAGTCGCCCCCATGTTTCACCAACACTGTTTATAGTGGGGATGGTGTGCCCACTAATCCAACGTCCCACAATGTCCCAGGTCGTTGTGGGACGTTGGACAGAATGCTTCGAAGACCTCCTCAATCCCACCAACATGCCTTCCATTGAGGAAGTGGAGACTGGGGACTCTGTCACTCTGATTGGTGACTCTGGTCAGGGTCACCAATCTCTGGGGACAAGATCACCGCAGTGGTTAAGAAGCTCCTTGGTGGCAGGGCCCTGGGGATGGATGAAATTCTTCCTAGGTTCCTTAAGGCTCTGGATGTTGTAGGGTGGTGTTGGCTGATATGACTCTGCAATTTTTCATGGACATCGGGGGAAGTCCGCCTGAATTGGCAGACTGGAGTGGTGGTCCCCCTGTTCAATCACACACTGTTCAAAAAGAGGGGTACCAGGTGGTGTGCTCCAATTACAGAGGAGTCACACTATTAAGCCTCCCTTGCAAGGTCTGGCAGGAGTCCTGGAGGGTGTTGGCCGAAGTGGCTGAAGGAGAGGGAAGTCTGGGCCTCCCTTCCTGGCCTCGTCTAAAGGTGAAGGTTGTGTGACAAAATGCAGCAAGATTCAACTGGCTTCAATAGCTAGACTGAGTGTATTTTGAATATTTAAGTGACTAGCTACTGTTTCACATGTTATTGTGTGTGCGTGTATATACCACAGCAGCTGCATCATGGCAGAATTAGACGTCCCACAGATGAAGAGAGAAGTGGAAAGTCTTCAGTATCAACTGGCGATCAACAGAGAAAAATCCTCCATCACTGTAACGGAGTGAGTGGAGCATAAACTGTCCTTTCTCGCCTACACACACACACACATTTGCATGGCTATCTTTGTGGGGACTTTTCATTGACTTCCATTCAGTTCTACATTCTAAACCTTATCCTAACCCAAATCATTACGTACTTATCCAAAACTCAATTCACCCCTTAGTCCTAAATCTCACAGCTGGCCCAAAAACATTTCGGTCCCCCACAACATAGTATGTGTAAGACAAATAGTCACCACAAGGTATTACTAACAAAGAAAACCACACACGCATACACACATTCCATTCTGGAATGAACTCTCACGGTGATGATGGTTTGTTTCCGCAGGCTGGTGAAGTGGATCGAAGGCTGTGTTTGTGAAGATCCATTTCTGAACCCTGAACTGATGCGAGCCAACCCCTGGGTAGAAAAGGGCAAGTGTGTGATCCTCTAATGGTCACACACACAATCAAAGATGTATATAATTGGAAAAAAAAAAAAGCATGCACTCTCACACCGCCACGCTGCACGAATTCACTCTCAAACATTATTGCTTTAATTTCTGTTTATTTGGAGATTTCTGGATGCTGTTGCTTGATGTGTCAGATTGAGTGTGCAACATGGAACACCTTTCCTTGGGTCTCGCTATGTTCTTTTTTGGCTCTTTACGCTGTCAATCCAAATAAAGACTGTTTGAATTAAAGCATGTTGATATCGATCCATTTATGCAGGAGGAGGGCTACTGAAGCTCTCTGATGTAAACATTACGTCTGACCGCATTGGACATGCCTTCGTTGAAACGGAACCACACATCACTGTTTCCCACGGCTGTTCCCATCGCAACAATAGCACACTTCTCACCTGCAGGGACAGGAAACATATTTTAAATATCAACTCTAACGTAGCAAATCACAGATTACCAAAAGAAACTCCAAAATGAGGCATTTAGCCACAAAAATTATGTCTGAGTAAGGCAACTGACCGGAACAATGTCCCACTCCATGAAATCTGCTGAGGGTAAATTATTCAAGTACTGGCTGATGGCCCAAAATGAATGCTAATCTCTTTCTGTCTTAGCATGTTAACACAAACCTTCATGCTGCAGAGCAACAATCTGTCAGAAATGCTTTAATGGGTTGTGCAGGGGTTAAGAACAACCCACGTATGGAGGCCTTAGTCCTTGATGCAGTCAACTCAGGTTCGACTCCCAGCCTGGCAACCTTTGCCGCATGTCTTTCCCCCTCGCTCATTACTAACTTTCCTGTAAATTAATTATCAAATAAAGGCCACTAGAGCCAATAAAGCCTTTTTTTTTTTTTTTTTTAAATACTGCTTTAATGGCCAGACTGGGTGATGAGGTCATTTATTTACAGTAAACCTAAATCAATGGTGATGACACAATGCTTGAATTAAGAGGGTTGTGATTTCTTTTGCTAGAATTTCTTTTTATGTCACTATGTATTCACTTTGTAAGCACAAAAACTTAAAAACAATAAATTATCAAAATATTGTAATATTACAGACATGTCAAACTGTGATAAAATAAAACTGAATGAAATGGAACCCAAACTAGATAGCTTTCCATTTAATGGCTTAGAAGTAAACCAGGACATATCACAGGTTTAATTCAAATCCAGTTTAGCTCCAGTCTTATGAAAGTAAATATGTGTCATCAGGATTTGAATAAAAAAAAATAAAAAATACCACAGAAATTTTAATATTAGTATTTCAATGTTAAAATATATTCAGAATACATTTTAACCCCTTAACCTGCACTGGAACGCCCATGTACCGTTTTTCAATTGTATTTTCCGGGGGTGAAATTTAAGGGTTTAAACTCTGCCGGTGTCCATTATTTCGCTTTTATATGGCAGCCTAGAGCCCCCCCTTTTGATTGACACCGCATTTTACCAATAATGTTATGAAATGTTTTTTTCCGAGCCATTAATATCCAGAGAGCGACTTGAGCTTGTTTTGACATGCCTGTATTCTTTCTGGAATATTTCTGACTGGTCAACTTGGAGACTAAATCTAAAGCCACCAACGTGTAGCCAATTCGTGTCCTGTCATAAGGATATAAGGCACCTTGGGGTTTGTTTTGACATGAATCCACCAGCTGCCTTCGTAACCATGCATAATCTGTGCGCCTTTGCTGCGTTATAGTCAGGCTCTGTGCGCCCTCGTGTGTAAAAGTGTTTACAGGACTTTTTCTCACCAACAGTGAGCAGTGGAGAGACACAATTGGGGGTTAATGTACTGTTAGAAGAGGGACAGGGATTGGCAGAAAGGGGGCCTGGTCATTATCTTTCATTAGAGCCCTCATTGATGACTGTACGTTGAAGCACTGAGGACTTACAGTTATTTGAAGTTTGTATATCAGGTGTTGTCCAAGTGTGCCATTTGGAGACTAACCACTCCAGCTGACCAAACTACTATTTTTAGGTCGGAAATGTATTCTGAGAAACTGGATATGTGATAAGCCTCTTTTGGTAACTCCATGGTACAGAGAAATATTTGGAATTATTCCAATGTAGAATCTAAGTGCAAAATTAGGTGGCAAAACTGAAAACTTTAAGGCCCTATGTTCTGACCTCCTTAAAGGAGGTTATTTCCAGTATTCAACTGGAAATAATCTCTAGTATATTTATATATTTTATTTCTTTTATTTAATTATTTTTGTTTTATTCCAGGTTTTTTAATTTTGTTTTCTTTGTTTTCATTTAAGCTCCGCACACGTCAGTTTGTGTCATAACTACACCTGCTCTGTGTTATGTTCATTCTGATTTTTTGAAAATAAATAAAAACGAGTTAATCTAAATTTTTGTGGAATTTTTTTATTCAAATGCTGATGACTTATATTTACTTTCATACAGTTTTCTCCCAAATGTCTTCATCTGCTTTGTGTCAATGAAAACAAGACCTAAGTTTGGCATAAAATAAGTTAGGGGACAATGATGGGTTAGAAACAAGGTTAGAAAACAAGGTTAACTCTGTCTTTGAAGGACACCGGCAGATAAAATGAAGTGATCTGCCACGGCAGCAGGACACTCAAGATTTGGAGTTCTGCTGTTCCAGCGTAATTACCCTGTTGATTGACTGTTTTCAGGGTTTCAGTTAGAAGCTTTAAGTGCCTGAACCACTCGGTGCAGAACCTGGGCCCAGGACAGCACTAACAAAACTAACTGAGTGGTTCAATAACTGCACAGAAAATCTCCTCAATATTGATCAAACTAAGCTATTTAGCACAGAAATGTGTTAATGGCTGTCCTGATCTGTAATGGCTGTATTACCATTCTGATAATACAGCAGCAAAGAGTACTCTGTAATCTAATTTATTTAATAAATTAAGTTATCTTTGGATGTCTATATTTGTAAAATTGGTCTGAAGCCCTTTGAGAGGAAAAATGTACTTTAATGTCATTTCCTTGGTGAATTTACAGCATACCATAATTAGAACCATTACACACTTTATCAGCTGTGGTTTGAGTGAAGTTGTGATGATGTGATTTTGCACACACAGTACCTGAATCTGAGGACATTAGGAGCCTCTGAGGTCTGGGGCCGACGGCTCGACCAAAGAAATCCACCTCCGGCTGCAAAACAGAGGGTGAGGGAGGAGTTAAAGCTGGGCGAGAAGAAAGTAAAACAGGTCAGTGACAGGGAACACAGGACATCTTTTTTATTAGCCTAATTTCACCATCAGGGGATGCATTCCCAGGGTATCCTCGTTACCCTCAATTCTGCCCTCTAGAGGCTCAACCATGTCATTACTGAACCAGGAAAATTACAGGCTGTGGTTTTCAGTCCAGCTGTTGAACTCTGTATATCCTAACGGTGAAGCAGTGCAGTTCTGCGTTCCTGTTGGGTTTTATTATCAGCATGTTCAATGCTGAAGCTGGCTTCTGATGGGTCGGTGTGGTAAAGGGCCGTTTGACTTTTCTGGCTGCATCTGGATCACGTACTGACCCTAAATCAAATCAGGATCATCCATAGGAAACGTTAAACAGATTCTTCAATGTGTTAATTTTGCCAATTTTATATTGATTGTAAAAGTTCAAAATGACCCACTGGTCCGCTAGGTTTTCTGAAATAAATGGTAAGTAGTCGTCTACCAGACGTTCTAAAGAACTTTATGCTTTTATGGAAATGTTGATTTCATTTCCCAAAAGAACTCTGGGCGAGCCTGCAGTAAATGACCTTGGAGCTCCTGTTCTCCCAATCGTCCAGCAAACTGACCTGACCTGAACATTACCAAGAGTGTTACCAAGAGGAAAATGAGATACACAAGAGCTTAAGTAACATCCCATTCCTAAGCCATCGGGTTCAATATGACGTTGGTCCATCTTTGCAGCTAGAACAGCTTCAATTCTTCTGGGAAGGCTGTCTACAAGGTTTAGGAGTGTGCTTATGGAGATTTTTGACCATTCTTCCAGAAGCGTATTTGTGAGGTCACATACTGATGTGGGATGACAGGCCCTGGCTCTAATTCATCCTAAAGGTCAGGTCACATAAAGCTACGTAACCCAGACAACTTCATCCACACCAGACTCTCTTTATGGGCCTTGCTTTGTGCTCTGGTACACAGTCATTTTGGAAGAGGAAGGGGCCAGGTCCAAACTGTTCCACACAATCGAGAGCATGGAATTGTCCAAATGTCTTAGTATGTTGAGTTCCTTTCACTGGAACTAAGGGTCCAAGCCCAGCTCCTGAAAAACAACTCCTCACCATAAACCCCCCTCCACCAAACTTTACACTTGGTACAATGCAGTCAGACTTAATACCATTCTCCTGGCAACTGCCAAACCTAGACTTCCCCATCAGATTGCCAGGTGGAGAATTGCAATTCGTCACTCCAGAGAGCCCGCCTCCACTGCTATAGAGTTCAGTAGCAGGGTGCTTTACACCATGACGCTTTGCATTGAATGCAGCTGGTCCACCATGGAAACTCATTCAATGAAGCTCTCTGTGCACTGTTCTTGAACTAATCTGAAGGGGTCATGAAGTTACAAGGTCTGTACTGCACTTTGTGGCTTAGTTGCTGTTATTTCCAAACACTTCCATTTTCTTATAATACAGCTGACAGTTGACTGTGTGGAATATTTAGGATCGAAGGAATTTCACCTGTTGATTTGTTGCACAGGTGGGATCCTGTCACAGTTCCATGCTGGAATTCACTGAGCTCCTGAGATCGAGCCAATCTTTCACACATTTGTAAAAACAGTTTGCATGCCTAGGTTCTTCATTTTATACACCTGTGGCCTTGGAAGTGATTGGAACACCTGATTCCGATAATTTGGATGGACTCCATCCAATACTTTTGGAAATATAGAATGTTCAGAAAGCTGAACTCTTTCATTTTTTAAAATGGAACTTATGTAACACTTTCACTATTACAAGCCTTAGGTTTCAGTCTACTGTTATGGTAAAAATTCTAATGTCACAGGTCATACGAAATGTTTGTGAACTCTCACCAAAAGAACTATTTGGGTTACTTGTACGAGGTTGGAAGGTTGTTTTCCACAGCTGCGTCAGGACCAGATTGTTTTTCCATTTCTTATCATTGTATAAAAACTTACAGGCTGCCTCTGGCTGGAGAAGCTTTGTGAGCTGGGGGAGCCTTGCATCCAGACTGGCTTGATTATTGATTGTCTTATGAGCTATCTGTATTGTGCACAATGCATGAATAAACCTGATTAAGTGATTCTACTTGGACAGTGCTTGTTGTTGAAAAAAATACTTTTCTTCCACGACAATTTGGTGCCGAGACCCGGATCCTTCTTCTGGACATCTGAGGACGTCGACGAACAGCGTTTTGGTACCGACCTGGACTAAATTCCAGCCTCAAACCTCGTGTAGGATTTAAGAGAGAAGAGGGCTGTTGGTCGGCTCAACGAATTTAGCACTGGGATCAACAAACTCAAAACCACTGTTAACAGGTGGGATATTCACTCGGGCTACTAAATTAAATTTTCCAAATTATAAATTATAAAATAATAAGGATCCGATAAACCTTTCAACCTGGGGAATGGAGATTGGCGTTATTCTGAGTTAAAGTTCCAGAAAGAAAGAAAAAACCTGGGTTAAAGTCCCAGGAAGAAAGAAGAAAAAAAATAAAAATATATATATAAAAAATAATAAAATAATAAAAGATTATATATTGTTTGGGTTAGAGTCCCAGACCGGGAGAAAAGGAACCACAAATTTTTAGGTTAAAGTCCTAGAAAGACCTTATTGGGACATAGGGCAGGTATTTTCTTGAGTTTTGGCTTCCTAAATCAAGGAAACTAAACCTTTAGAGAATCCTAAAGACCTTCATTGGAAATGAAGGCCCCTCTTAATAGGAGTAAGAGGCGGAAGAAAATGAATGATACACCATGATACACACAAAAGGAACTTGAATGAATGAATGAATGAATGAATGAATGAATGAATGGATGGATGGATGGATGGATGGATGGATGGATGGAGGCAGAGCGACCACAAAGCTGATTTGTGGATTCTGTGAAGACGTTTGCAGTCTAAAGAGGATATCCCACCCGATTCAAGCAGAATGGGTCTACGTGGTTTCACGCAATCTCCTCCTAAGTGTGAATTGTTTGGCTATATGATAATGAAATATTGAGAAAAAAGAAGAAAAAAAAAGAAGAAAAAAAAAGAAAAAAGGAGTGTGCTTGGTGTGAACGAAGGTGGAATAACTTTAAAATGGTGGAATTTTCCCTGCAAAGTGAATTAGAAGCAGAGAAAAACGAGTACAGAATAAAAATGCTGAATATAAATCTCTGGTGTATAAATTACAAGCCTTAAATATCTTTAAACATTTTCTTTTGTGTGTATTTGAATAAACAAATGATTTCACATCTTAAAAGGACAAAAGTCCTCAGGTTTCTCTGACAAATCGCTCCACAAACGAGTTATAAGTCTGGATGGATTTAAAAATGACTAAAACTATATGATCACGCAAAAGGTTAACATAAGGTTCATACATACATATGTATAGAAAAACAAGAAAAACAACAAAACAAGCCTAATTGATTTCTGTGTGCTTCTTTTCTGTCCGAGCTTCACTGCAGTGCGTCTGACCTCTTATCTCAACTCCTAAAACCTGTCCTCCCATGGACCAGATTATGTCTCTCCTACAAAACCAGCCGATGAAAGTGATCGAGAGGATCCCAGAATCAAGAAGACACTGAAGTGTCTGCTGATCCTAATAATGTTTTTTACTGGGGAACTGATGGAACATTCAGGAGACAACTGACAGGTCTCCTGTTGGACACTGGGATTAAAACTGTGTGCAACTAAGTTTTTAAACTTAGTCCTTAGTGCTGTCCAGTATCAGCGTGGAGAAGGAAAAGATAAACATGCTTCAGAGCTGTGACAGAAGAAGACTCTTCTGTTTGATGATTGTTTCATTAGTGGACAACATGGACATTGACTGGGGGACAATCTGGACAACCCAAAGATCCAACACCAGAACTCTTATGGGGCGAGATCTGATGTGCGATTAGGGATTGATCTCATCTCAACAAGGTGTAAAAGTTGCATCGCATTCTGATTGGATTCACACAGTTGTGCAATTTGACTTGTCTGCTCTTAACTATGTATATGAATGGAAGCTTCCAAAATTTGACTCTTTTACAACTTCTTGCAGAAGTCAAAAACATTAATCTCTCCTTTTCCCGATATTAATTATTATAATGAATTAAGTTGTGTTTCAAATGCTTCATTGGGAGCTGATTGTGATTATGAGAAGTGTTGATTCTGTGCCTCTGAGAAACTGTCAACATCTGCTTTGTTTTGGAACATACACACTCTCTCTCAGCTGAGCAGAGACAATTTTTTTGGTTCCTGACTTTTACCCATACATACCTTTGGCAAAATCACAAATTGTCATGAAGTAATATTGGGACATTTCTTCATGCATGTACAAATGAAACTGGATCGCATTAACATTATCATTCCGTACGCAAAGAATCAGCCACACAATAACAACTGAGGTATATGCTAAACACCAGTCAGAAATAAATCTTTATGCTAGCCAACCGCCAATTATGCATAGCTTCATTTATACATAAACAGTAAAATGAATTCCTAACAAGACAACAAAATACACAGAATTGCGTGGAATTCAGATTAGTTTTGATGCATCTCTACTGTGATGTCTCAGTGTTCCAGAATGGCTGAGATCCTAGTGCCGACAAAAGTCTTAAACCTGATGCTTTCACTTTTGAGGTACTTTAGCACAGCCGTGCTTGTCAGTCCAAAAGATTGATTCAGTGAGCTCCAGCTCCAACTCTTTTTTTAGCAGTGTGTCGATCTTTGTGGCTGCTATCAAATCCATTATTGGGATGGATGGTGACTTTAAAAGTGCAACCCTTGACTTGGCCATGATAAATGTGCATTGAGCTTCACCAGTTTCAGAAAACAGCGGCTAGTAACTTGTTGTTCCATAGGCATCTTCACTCAAAGAAAGTGATGAAGCTGTGCATAGACTGGCACACCAAACTGCTTTGACTTGACACATCAACTGATTCCAAATTTCTCGAGCAGAGGAAGTCCATATTTTTAAATCCTTGTGAATTCTCCTCTTCTGGAATTGCTGCTCCTGCCGTTACTTGACCGTTTGGTCAGTCGAAATCCTCCTTTTTCCAACATGCTTCTTAACTTGGCATGTTAAGAAGCATGTCAAGTTTGTACAAAACACAGACAGATACTTGTCTGTGTAAAAAAAAAGAGAACTGTTTTGACTGTCTCCTGAGCAAACTCATCTGCAAAATCTGTTGAAAGTCCTGCTTGAACTGCAGTTGCCAGAGTTCCTCTAGTTTAGCCACTGAGATCCGATGTGCAGTAATTCCTGTCAATGTGTCACTCATCATGTCTGTTTTGCCTCTAAGCGGTCTATTCACCGTCCAGCCCAAGACTGTCTTTACTGCATATGGTCCGTTGTCCACAGTGTTAACCACTTGCAATGGTTCCAAAACTTCAGGAACAATTGCTCCAATACGCAATCCAACCTGTGCTTGGATAGTGGGAATTTTCATCTCCTTGCGGTGGGGCCAACCATCAATATCCTCTTGACAGGGAATATTGTCCTTAGTTACAGGAATCTCTTTTTGTGAATAAACCTCAGGAAGTTCCACAAATTGATTGGTGTCCAAGCTGCTGATCTCCAGACCAGTCACAATGCATGTATTCACAACTGATTTGTTTCCCATAGTTCGCAATAAAATGTTGATGTTGCGCCCATTCATGTTCAACTGATTAATTAGTGACTGTGTAGCAAAGGAAGCCGAGCTACCTCGATCCAAAAATGCGTAAGATGTCATTGTCTTTGTTCCCTTTTGCATCTTAACACACACCAGAATGATCTACAAGACACAATTGTCCCTACTGGCCGCAGTGACACCACAGGTTTCAGCTGTTTGTACAAAAGCAGTTGTTACAGGTTGCTGTTCACAACTCTCCTTTACTGGTTCTTTAGTGCCTTTGGTTGTAATATGTAAAGATGTAGGGTGTCATCTTGGGCATTCTTGACACTGAAGTTTCTGTTTGCAACTGCTACTCATATGTCCTTGCTTTAAACGTGCAAAACACAAACCTTTGCTCCACAAGAATTTGTCCTTATAGTAGTAGCTGTTGTACAACTTCTTTGGCTTTAATGATTCCAAGTATTGTTTTGGTTTAGTAGGTTCTTTCGTGGTTATGGTGGTGTCCTTTAAGTTTCCATAGAGTTGGTGTAAAAGGTACTTAACCTGCTGGTTCAAAAAGTTAAAGTCCTTAAATTTGGCTCTTTTCTCTGTCCTTTCTTGCAGGTCACAGGCTTCTCCACGATTCTTTGAGCTTGTATGGCAGTTTATTTGCCAAAGACTTTATATTAGCTGTGTTGCCCAAGTCTTCAGTCTTCTGATAGTATTAGCTTTCTAATAGCTAATAATAGCTAATAGCTAATATCTAATAGCATCATTGAGTTCAAGCAACCAGTGAAGAAAAGTGCAAAAGACTGAAGAGCAACTTCATCTTCTGGTTTAATTGCTGGCCAATCCAAAGCCTCTTTAATGTAGGCTTTTGAGACCTTGAAGTCAGAATGAACTAAAGCTGAATTTAGGCTTCTACAATGGGAGTTGGTTCTTTTCTTTCTGTTTAATTTACTGCAGTCTTTGTCATATGCTTTATTTTTGTTTTTTTCTTTGTCATTTTATTATCATTTATGTCTTGATTTGATCCACCTCAGTGTTGTACAGAACACTGAGGATGGTGTTCTGTACTACTATGTACTGTACTTGCTATGGTTAAGCAAGCTGTTTTTAAGAGCTTTAGAAATAAACTGTATTTTGCTTTTCTGAACTTTAACTGCTTTAACATAAAGCACACATTGCCTAGAAAGAAGGTTTTTTGTGCACCTCACCCTGGTCTCCACTGTTGTCTGTTTCACAATGTTCTCCAACCTCTGCTGATGGTTCCTGGTCAGATTTGGAGCTGCACTCTTTCTTTCTTCCTCTTTCTTCACAACCAACACCTGCAGCATATCACAAATCATAAGTACAGTTTCATGCACATCCAGCTTTGTTCTGACTAAACAGGCGGTGGCATCTCACGGTAGCAGGGTTCCTCTGCAGCATCATCTCCTCAGCTCTCCTCATCTTCTCCTGCTCCATTTCTCTGCTGATGGTCTGTTTGGCCTGATAGGTCAGCTGGCGACGCGGCGGCAGGCCCGGAAACCTCGCTACCTCCTCCACACGCCTGCACATACAACAAACTTAACATGTAATGGCATGCAGCTGAAAACAAACTACTCCAACTTAACTGTTTAATTGTAATCTGGTCTTGTCTGCAGTCGATAGAAAAAAAAATCTAATAAAATGTTGGAAATGGCTTATTCATCACAGGGTTCTATCAAGCCGTTTTACTGCTTCATTCAATCAGTCAATGACTGAATGAAGCAGTAAAACGTTGCTGTCATTGAGTCAGCCGTGCACCCCTGGACTGAAAACTGTTTTTATGTTGCTTTTTTTACCTTAGAGTGGCCAACTTTCTATTACTCCTATCTCAATTTGATGTAGTAGGGGCTCCTTCACTTCCCGTATCTGTGCCCTCTGTTCCTTGCACGTTTTTCAGCCATTAAAAATGTTTATTCCATTGTTAATATCAAAATTCTAAATCAATCTCCAATTGAAATCTCAAAAGGGCTCATTCACAAACTCATGATGGCAATTTACTGGACTGTAGCTACAGCTGCCCTTCTAACCAACACCAGCAGGAAAGGAAGGAGGCGTGTATTGCCCCGGGACACAAACAAATCAAACTGGCGATCCATTGATTGCAGGGCAAACTCCTACCGTCACCATTGTCCTAATGTTAACACGTCATAATATGTTTTTCCGAGCTGCCTTTCAACACAACATAAGCATTAAGATGCTCATGACGGCTTTACACCTGTGTGGCAGCGAGGGAGACCTGCTGCTGTGTACTTGAAGGTGTAACTGTGACTTTATCTTCACCAACATCTCACATGTTAAAAACAGCAAGCACTATTTTTAGTATTTATCCTAAATCAATAAGACATATTCTTAAAAACAAAATCCAAAGTAAAATGCAATGGCATTCTAAGTTCACAAGCTGAAATTTTATTCTCAATAGAATATTGGTTTGCTACTAATTGTCAACACTAGAACAACCATATAACAAGGTCCAAGGGTATCATATTCACAGGTCAATGAAAAGTTTGAACAAACAAATGCAATATGTCGATGTGCAGTGCAATGTGGCCCACACACCACCTCTGCCAGATCATTAGAGCAGCTGTTTAAATGAGCTAATCAACCGCTGCTGTGTTCAAATGATTATTTTATAATCACTAAATAAACATCAAGCCTGAAAACATTAAACTGTTTGTTTAATTGCTATTTTTAGTTTAACTGATTGGGTGTCTCACAAAGATAGATTCTTTTTCCACCTCTCTGTCTCACACACACATGGCAGTTGGCAGAGGATTAATTACCATAGCAACGGAAGATAGGAGGAGAGGGCTGTTGATTAGGACTACAAATACTCCATATTTGTAGTTCTAAATAAAATCAGTTAAAACAGAGGGCAGAACTAACATTTACAACAACTTGCTGTTATGGTCAATATATAACTGATTTATCCCAAACACTGTTACTCATAGGATTAGTGTAGCCCTTTAAAATAAAACCTACTGAAAATTTCAAAATAAAAGCCTTAATATTCTTCTCAGGGCTTTCACAAAAACTGCTTCAAGCAGTTACAATTATGTCTCTCCTTGTGTGTCTCACTCACATGACAGTTGAGCTGCTCTTTAGAACTACAATGACTGAATTTAAGAACTACAACATGGCGGACCTGTCACTTTCTACTGAGGAGGACTGAGCTGTCCTTTAGAACTACTTGTGTTTTGAGAGTTTTATAACTGATTTTAACCAACCGTTGTTACACATGGGATTACCTCGGCAATTTCAAATTAAGCTTAATGAAAATTTCAAAATAAAAGCCCTGACAATTTTTACATCAGATAATTGCTGAATTGTAAGTCATTTACAGACAACATGCAAGTGATGCCCTCATGCTACTGACAGTATTCAAGCTAACAGCATTTTGGCACATTTTAGCTTATACACACATTTTAACATACTGAATGGTGCAAGTCCATGTTAGTGAACATTCTTGTGATTGTTCACATGCTACTTTGTACTGTTTTAGCATTGATGTCAATTTTTAGCATCAGAACGCTGGGTCCAAACCGACGGGCACACTTTGGCAGGCCCCGTTTAAATTTCTTCAGGAATTTTCTAGTTGAATCAATGTTGTTTTGTGGTCGAATTCTAATGACTGAAATGTCAATGCAGTGTTTTTCAACACAAATGTGCATGGAGATCCACATGCTGTTGATAGGTCAATCAACATTGATTCAACAGTGTCGATGATGGTTGAAACCCAAATGTTGATTAAACTTGTAAGTAACCAACCACTTTCAATTTTGTTTCAATGACAGGCTTCAACATACAGTCAATGTTTCTGCCTGAGATTGTTTTAATGTTGTTTCACTCATATTGTACTATCTGGGTCAGGTTTTCTGACCATTACACAAGCGGGGCTCGTCTGGCATCCAGACTAAATGTTCACAAAGCAGATTTGCTTTATGAACATTGGTTCCTTTATTTATTTTTGAACAACAAAAGAAGCAAAAACAGTGGTGAAATTACCTTTTTTGATTTTTGAGTGAGGCAGCATTCTGACAGATGAGTAAAATGCTACTGAAATGTCACTGAAATAGAAACCAAGAAAGTTTTTATATATGATTCAATTTTAAAAGTAAATTCCAGACTTTTACAAATTGTGTAAAAACCAAAATACCGAAGGATAAATTGTTAAAATCATTGTGCCATTACGTGGCAAATCAAATAAAAATATTGATATAAATAAATGAAAACCATGTTAACACTACTAGATGTTTGGTCTTTAGAAAACACTTTTTCTCTCTTTTTGACAGTGTAGGAGCAGACCTGGTGTTCACTCTATCCCTCTTTCTCTCGTCTACTCTTATCTCCACCTTTTTTTCCTTTTCCCACAGCTCTTGATTTTCCCATAGCAAAAGCAGTTAAGGATCCACTTGTGGAAGTAAATCTGTTAGGCTTCACCTTGGCACCCCTTCAATAATTCTGAATATTACACCGCCAGAACAACACATAAAAAAAGGAAAAAAAAGCATAAGAAGTAATAAAGCTTCCAGTTCTTACTCATCTAGACTTGGAAAATGATATTAGCAAATTCCAAAGTTTTTCCAAACGCAAAGGAACAAACTTTACTTACATTTTCTTTAGGGATGCAGCAACATAAAAATTTAGGCTTATATTGATATCTAACATTAAAGATGACTCCTCCAGATCCAAAACCAGAGCAGTTCAATTATATATCTCCACTTGTGCCAAACATTTAGGCTGCTTTTGATGTCGACCACTCATTTCCAAACTGCCTTTCTCCACCAGTCAAAGGGTGGTGTTGTGGTGTGCCAGTGAGGGCAGGTACAGGAAGGCGTAGACCAGGAGCAGCAGCAGCAGAGCCAACACCAGAGGCATGCACCAGTCATTGGTGACCAGCACCTTGTCACAGCGAGCCTGCAGGAAGGAGCCGTCCTGGACGCCCAGCTGCTCTTCAGCCGGCCGCAGCATGCCTGGAGAATCCCAGCCTGACCAACCGTGAGCCTTACACAGTCTCGGGATTTGTTGAAACACGGCGTGGAACTGAATAGAAGTCCCAAACATGAATACACCCTCCAAATCTAGCACTGTTCTAACACATTCCTGCTCCAGAAATATTGAATTCCGCCATATGTCAGCTGAATCCAACTCTTAGTCAATCCCACTCTACAACAGCAATGAGGCTTTGCTGTGTGCTACCCTGTTCTGACGCAACAACAATGACACACACACACACACGTTTGTCAGGCTATCTTTGTGGGGACTTTCCATTGACTTCCATTCAGTTCTACAACCTAATCATGGCCCTTACCATTACATACTTAACCCTAAACCATAAAGAGCATTTCCCCTTGTGGAGACAGTGGGTCCCCACAACATAATATGTGTCAAGAAAGTTGTCCCCCACAAGGTACTAAATACCTTGTGGGTCTGCGTGTGCTTGTGTGCATGCACACACACACACTCCAGGTAATAAGGGGATTATTTTCTAAGCTGTTATGCAGAGAAACCACAGTGTGGACTAGCGCAGTGACCTTCAACATTCCAACAGCTCACACATCTGCTCACCAAGTTTCCCTCCCCACTGGATGGCGGGCAGTAGGAGGTTTGTTTGGGTGTGCGTGTGTACTCACGGCTCCAACATGAAGGTGTACTGGCCCTCAGGTGTGCGGTCCTGCCTGTATGACAGGTTGTAAGCCAGCATGGTGTTGATCAGCTCCTGCATCAGTTCCTTCTCTCTGCTGCTAAAAAGCTGAGGATTCACCTGAAAGTAGCAAATGCTGTACATTGAGCAGGTGTTCTGTGCAAAAAAGGAAAAACATGTTGAAATGGCAGGTTTTTTTGGTATTAAATTGAAACATGATCAATCATTCTTCCACTTTTAAGGTGACTATGTCCTGCATGATTCAACCAAGATTGTCTGCATTCAACTTCTATGCACCACAAATCTGGAACAAACTCACAGAAAACAACAAAACAACCAAAACACTGAGTGCCTTTAAATCAAGGCTAAAAACACACCTGTTTAGATTTGCTTTGAACCAGAATAAATGCAAAATAGACGAATATATTTCATGTGTATCGATGATTTGATGATGGCCCTCGCTAAAATGTAATGCTTGACATACAGTCAACAGTTTTCCAACTGTTGACTGTATGTTACTTTTATGACATCGTGTTATTATGATGTGTAAAGAGCGTTCACAGAGCAACTGAAAAAGAACTGTATTAAACTATGCAACTTTAAATTTTTTTTAACTATTTGTTAAACTGTCACCATTTTGTCACAGTATGGTATGAAAGAGAATATTTTTGAAAAAATGGAGCTCCTCTGCCTTCTCCCAGTGTAAACTAGAAACAACCAGTCGAGCCAGGAGGCAGGTCTTAGCGCTCGTCAATCACACTCATGTGGCGCAGCTTTACATTACAGCATTTCCATGTCAGCAGCATCTGTTGTTCATACTACAGCTTTAATAGAGAAAATGTGTTTAGTTTTCATTTGTGTCATAAGAATGAAGTCTAGTTTCCAGAGGTTTTTTCTTGTAGTGTAGCATTATGCTAGCAATGACAGGAACACAAATAAAGTCATCCATGTTGCTGCACAGTCCTTTCACATCTAGCAACATGGAAGGAAGCTGTACAGCTGAGATTACTTTGAATTTAATTGCACTGTTGCAGTAGAACAAAATAAAATATGCGTGACATTGAATAATGGGGAAATAGCCAAAACACTGAGTGCCTTTAAATGAGGTCCATTTGAAAAGTTCACCAAAACCTGCTTTCCAGCTGCTGTTATTATGTTTGCTGAATTTTTTATGTTTTTCTTTCATACCTTGCCTGGTATGTGTGGTTTTTCATTTGCCTTAAATTAACACATTTTCTAAATACTGTGAGAGTTTTCAGGGCCAACAATTTTTTTTAAGGTTTTATTGGCTCTAGTGGACTTTATTTGATAGTGAATTGACAGGAGAAAGGGAAAGACTTGAGGCAAAGGTCACCAGGCCGGGAATCAAACCTGCAACGGCCACGTCAAAGACGAAGACCTCCTTATGTAGGTTGTCCTTAACCCCTGTGCCACCACAACATCCCCCAACCAACTTTTTTTTTTCATGCTTTTCCCTGGTAAGTAACCCATATGCAAAAGAGCACTAAAGCTAAACTGACACTAGTAAAAACTAAACAAACTAAGAATTTTCAAAAACCAACTAAACTAAGAAACAAATTATTGTTTATTAGTTCTTTTACAAGAACTAATAAAAGTAAAAATAGAATTGAAAATCTGAACTTAAAATCTGAATATCAAAACTAAATAAAACTAGAAGTGTAAGCAGTTATCAGCAGCTTCCAAACCTAATCCAACAAGCCCACCCATGGCCCTGTTCCTTTGCCTCCCCTCATCCTGTCAGCTTGGTGTTGCCATGAGCAGTTGCACATTGATCGAGTTGGGAATTTGCAGAACAGTCCTCACTCCTTAAGGGTATTATTACAGTAAATGTAGCCTTATGTGCAGTAGCTAGTAGGAGCAAGTCCAAATGGGAACACCTGAGGGAAGCCTGCGGTTCCTTCCCAGACCTGTTCCCCTATGAAACAATCTCAGACAAGTGGAAGGCAATGGATGAATGGAAATATTTCAGGATTCTAAAAGTGTGACCACATTTTCTGAAATACCTCTGGAATAATGTTTAGCTTTCAAACAAAGATGTTCTTGACACTTTATCTAAACTCGAGTTTGGAAAGGACCCAAAATAATCTAAGCAACATTTTAGATTAAACTGTGCAGGATATACACCAGATTAAAAGATGAAAAAAGTTGCTAATATTTTAGATATTGAAATATATATATTTTCTAACTTCAAGTAGGATTACAACAAATGTTTTTAACGTACAGGTCGTAGTTTTGGACAGATGATGTCAAGAAGCAGTGTCAGAACATCTAGAGTGAGGTGGAGCTGGCCGATCCTGGATCTGATGCTTGCTGGGATGTCGGCCAACATTGTGGACAGAGCGTTCCTGCTGCTGACGAGGTGAGAGGTGGCCTGCAGAGGACACCACAGGAGTGCTTCAGAGTTTGTGTTACAAACACCCAAACTAATCTCCTCTCTTTTTTCATCAAACTTTTCATATTCAAGCACAAGACTGTAACCTCCTGTTGGCTGTGAGGATAGCTGATGCGAGGCACATGCGTGTGGGCAAACAGGAAGTGAAACGTCACAGACAGGAAGGGCAAATATCTCAGCAAGGAGAAGTTCTGTCCATGCAGAATCACTTGGTTCAGCCTGTCGGAGAACATCAGCCAATCCAGAGCCTCGGACACACTCTGCAGGTTGGGGTCCCGCACTCTCACTGACAAATAGTTATCGTAGAGGCCCTGGGGAAAAGAGTGCAGTTGCTTTAATGTCATCTGTGCAGAAATTGAGCAAAAAAAGAAAAAAAGCATTGGTGAAGTTGATTGAGTTTATTACCTGAGAGATCTTTTCATATTGTCCACTTGATGAAGCAAGGTGCAGAACGTGCTGGAACCTCTGAAAGCCACTTCCTGAACCAGGTGCCTCTTCAAAGCCTTTGCCAATACGTTTTCTGATCAGCACAAACCAACTTTTCTCAGCAACCAGTCAATGTAAAAAAAGCATTCTAAAGACCTTAGTATTTATGGCCAAAGAATTATTCCCTGACTGCTGGTTTGCACTCAACATTTTACATCTGCTTAAACACACAGCTATTGAAAAAAAAATTAAAAACATTTCACAAGGAAAGCTTGATATTGTTTACTAAATGTAAAATTTCATGTACCAATGCTAACACTGAATGGTAATAGTGTTGGCATAATATGTAAAGCAATATAAAGGTTTAATATATAGGATTAACACAATAGGAGGAGGGCTGCAAAGTGGCGCAGTTGGTAGCACTGTTGCCTTGCAGCAAGGTGGCCACAATAAGTAATAAAAAAATTAATAGCATAATAAATTAAAATTAGCTTGATAATTTCCATCCTGATTATTAATAATTTCTGAAGGCCAATTTGTTTACAGTGACAAAATAATTTATTTTATTTATGATTTCTGTTGTGTGGTTTTTATTTCCGTTTTATTTATTGTTTTTTGGATGCGTTTTATTTTTGGATATTTAAAATGTCTTCTAATTACAGACCTCTCTCCTCCCCTCCTCTTTCCCCTCACCGCTTTCTTCCCCTCCTTCTTCAGTTCTGGGTGGGAGAATTTTATTACTGGATGGGGATTTATCACATTTTAAATTAAGCAGTTGAGAACAGTGCGTTGTGATTCCTTTCTGTACACTTTCTTACTTATCTGTCAATATTGACCATTTGTGCATATTGTGTTGGCACAAATAATCTACAAG
The DNA here is from genome assembly GCA_903067055.1 of Poeciliopsis paucimaculata. NCBI lineage: Eukaryota > Metazoa > Chordata > Actinopteri > Cyprinodontiformes > Poeciliidae > Poeciliopsis > Poeciliopsis paucimaculata. Next base: position 19,981 of record CAEGAD010009087.1, read on the forward strand.
TCACAACAAGCAGTGGAGCAGTCCCCTTTTTACGCTAGTGGTATGCCCCAACCACACAGCCACTTCGCTGCTGGCTTGACTGCAACTGGCTTCTAAGACAAGATGGCTAAGGAGAGTACCAATTGGGTAAGGATAGATATTAATGTTTGTTTCAGTGTGACAAAAGCAAAAGGTGTAATTAAACAAAAAGTGAAAGAGAGGTGGCAAAAGTTATGGATAGAACAAAGGAAAGGATGGTGGTTTTCCTAAAGAGAATTGGACAAATATGAACAGAAAAAAAAAGGAGAGAAGAGATAATTATTTCATGACTTAGAATCGGACACACTGGATTGAATAGCTCATTATTTTTGATAGGGAAACATGAGGCAGAGAAATGTGAGTGTGGGGAAGATGAGATAATAGAACATGTTATTTTGCATTGTAGGAATTACCGGATTCAGAGAAACAAGTCAATTAGGAACCTCAGTAATATGAAAATTAAATATGTGATTGTTGATTTACTGCAAAAGGATTCAGGAAGCAGAGGGTATTAGACTATATTTGATTTTTTTTGAAAATGTGTAAGTTCTATAATGGCATATAGATTTTTCTGTTGTTTTCTTGGTTGTTTTTGCAATGTGGTCCACACGCCTTACCGGTTGATGGCGGTAATGTTTTACCTTACATTTTTTCCCAACCGCCAATACATTTCAAGAAGAATGAACCGGCTTCTGAATTGAATTCTACTCTGAGCACTACTGTGGTAAGTTTGGAAATAGTGCTATCTTAACTGTGTTTAATGAAAAATAACTACATTTTTTGTGCCTATTGTAACCCAGGTTATTGTGGGGAAATCTAGACATTTTAATAATTGAGGTGCTGTGCTGTTTGTGTGTTTTGTCAATATAGCTAGAAGCTCTCTTACTCACTCCATGAGTCGGTTATTTCTCTCACAACAGTAAAGGCCTCTCTTGACAACCGTGCTTGTGGCGGCATGCAGGGTTAATACATGTGCTGCAGTCAGATGGTCTTCACCACACACTTTTACTGTGTTTTATCATCTGGATGTGACAATCCCTTCTATGGCTCACTGTTCTTTCTGCTGGTTGACAGTTTCACACTAATATATCAGGTCTGATGGCTGCTCCATGGTAAAAGTATGTCTTGTACTCCATGTTGTACCTCGATCCTCTTATTCATGGAACAGTAATTATATGCATAACATAACCATCATCTGTGTCACAGTGAAATGGCACAACATAGTGATAATTTTAACAAATGTGTAAAAAATATTTTTTACGTAAGTTACTTCCTTAATCTTTAATGGAAGTTATGTAATGCCACAAAACAGCAGCTCATTAATCTTAAAATATTTAAAGAGTATTTTTCAAAATCAATTTTTGAGCTTTGCATCATTTTGTAATGTTATACTCTCATCAAAATCACACCTGATTGATTCTTTTATGCTCCTTTAATTTATTATTTCAACATTTTTCTGTATTTATTTGAAATATTACTAATGTTTTAACCAATGTTTTGATTTATTTTCTTTGGAGCTGCTGTATCAATCAAAGGTAAATGCAGTCAAAGATCCCCAAACCAGGAAGCTCTCATGCTCTTCTGCAGGTTCTCCTCTAGACTTCCCCACTGCTACAGTTATCTGTCAACACCACCACTCACAGTACACACAGTTTACCGTTTAGTACGTGGTAACTGGAAGATCTCCTGCCACAGATAGAACAAGCCTTTGTTGTGGTCCTTCTGCCCAACAGAGAAACTCTGGATAATTCTGGAGTCCAGCTGCTTCAAGCCACGCCCATGCAGGAACTGCCCAGACAGGAGCCATAAGATAAATATGATGTGATGCAATGCAAGACAGACAAATAAGAGGTTTCTTCAGAAAATCGCCAGGCACCTGTAATGTGTTGATGCAGGAACGAATGTCATTATCAGTCTTCTCACACAAGCACATCAGGGCACCTGTGTCTGCTTTCAGGCCCTGCAGCGTGGAGATCTGGGAGAGAAAAAAAAAAAGAAGAGGAAAGTCTGAGCTTTAAAACTTGTGTCTTCATGTGAGTGTTTACATGTTTAAATACTGACCTCTGCCAATCTCTGAGACAGGCGAGAAGGCTGAGTTTGTGGGAAAGCCAGAAGAAAAGCTTGTTGCCTGAGAGGTCTGAGAGCCGGAACATAACTAAAGAAAAGGGGGGGAAAGTTGAAATATATAGAAATGAAACATTAAAGACATGAACTCCCTCTGTTAGTTCTGAGGTTGTGCGATCTGGGTCACAATGAAATTAGTCTGTTCTTTACTTAGTTCTAGAGATTAAACAAATCTAACCTCCACTGTACAAAAAGAGAGAACAGATTAATCACATCAATATTTCTTAAAGAACAAGCTAAAGTGAAGATCAATGTGAAAAAGCTAAGTACAACCCATTAAGTCCAGGAGATATATCTTCAAACATTTGTTTGTTATGTCCAAAAAGGGAAAAACATATTTGAGAACATGCATTCAAACATGAGGCTTCAAACATTCTTTTTATTTAAATGTTTTCTGTTGAAGTTTTGTTGGTTCAGCTGCTTTTTTACTTTCTGTGAAGAAAAAGAGAAAATTAGATACACTCACTTCCCGTGTCTAAACAAAAGCAAATTCTAAATGTATAGATTTGTACAGATAGGTGGACCCGGTGAACCGATCAACATAAACAAAAAAGTCCAGCAGGAGGCCAACAGAACACAGGGCCATCAAAGCCCCTGCCGATACTAAACTAAGGCAAAAATGGTCCAAAAAGAACCTACTGCAAACAAAAGAAGTCAAAACAGGATAACCGGTCCCCCAGGCCAAAATTACAACAACAAAAAAAACAAACAAAGGTGGCGGAGAGAGCAAGAAGAGAAAGACGGTATCCTGAAGATCAGCCTATTTATAGGCAGGCACAGCTCAAAAACAAAGAAGCAATAAATACAAAATACATGTAATTAACCAAACCCCCCCCGAAAAACACATATCTGCCTGTGACACAGTTGGTGCCAAATTTAGTTGTCGGGATAGCTGACTCTATATGAAACACAAACACTTTTTCCTCTACAAAGTGTTTGTATAAAGACAGGCAGTCAGGTCCTGCAGCTGCAAAGCCAGCCCACACCATCACTCCTCCAGCACTGTGCTAAACAGCTGGGATGAGGCGCTTGCTATGATGGAGCAATGCTACAATTCCAGAAGGATACTTTGATGTTGAATGTCATTGTTTATCTTACAGGTCGTTACATATGCAGATGATTGGGCGAAGTAGTACAGATTCCTTCTTTTTCTTCTTGGCCGTCTCTGTCCCAGCGTCCCCAACGTGTGTGTCTTTTCTGTTCAGCACTGATAACAGGATGTTGATGGCCGCCTGTGGAAGAAGGTAATGTTTAGACCTGCTCTGAGTCACCCACCATCTCTCAGCGCAGCCTCAGGCCATTACCGCCGGCGCTCCGTCGATCTCATCAATAATCAGGCAGTTGGGCCTCTCGTTGGCTCCTAGAACAGATTTCATCTGAGTTGCCGTGTCGATGCGTTTCTGGAAGACCTCTGCGCTCCGATCGTCGCTAAGGGAACAAAGAGCACTTAGACCAGGATTAAGCTTCTTATTTAACTGATGATGTTGAGTCCTGACTGCAGAAGGTCTGACCTGGCATTAATTTCCACCACATTGTACCCAGCATGCTTTGCTATGACATGAGCCAAGGTGGTCTTCCCTAAACCGGGAGGTCCAGACAGTAGCGCCACCTAGGGGGATACACAAATGCGTCATGTTCCAAGTTCACATGATGGAAACCATGGCGATGCTGTAGCTGCTGAGTGTCTACCCGGTGTTTGGGTCGTTTGTACTGGTCCAGTTCAGCCTCCAAGATTTCCTCAGTCATCTCCATTTTGCTCTTGAAGCGGTTTGGATTCTGACTTCCTTGGCTGAGTTTGAATGGGTTCTGATTGGCTGATTGTCTGTCAGAGCGAACAGGGCGGGATTTTCTCTCCCATCCAAACACCACGTTGTCCCACAGCTTCAGCCACTTCAGCAGGCACCGGTTAGTGAACTGGAAGGAGAGAGCAAATCGTTGAAAACTGAAAAGGGATGACCACACAGAATGAAATGGGAGCACTTACATCATCACTCAGGAGCTCTGTGTAGTGACGCGGTGAGAATTTCTCCACCCACAATTGAGATGTTTGTCCTTCGGTGTCTTGGGGATCCCCTTTCTCCTGGTCCTCAGTGTTTCCAGAGTCAGTAAATATATCGTTTAGACTCCTGTAGTATAAGACAGCAGTTACAACATCCATTTCTCCTCTCTGAGGGTTCATGTGACAGAAAGGCAAGCCAGTTACCTGCCCAGCAGCTCAGTAATACGCTGTGGCTCAACAACCTGCTGGTGATGCTGTAGGAATAATAAATAAAGAAATAAAAGCAGGTGTTTAGAGTGCTTCAAAAATATAGAGTGTCTCCTGGTGTATAAGACTGAAACCTTATTTCTGCACACCCTCCTAATAAAGCTTTTGAGGTGTGAACATTTAAGATCTTGAGAACTCATTCAAACATATTTCCCACCATTAATGTGACACAATTATTGTATATTTCAGCTGATAAAAAATGTCTATCTGAAAAATCTATTAATTAATTATTAATAACTCTGAACTCATCCAATCACTGAACAGATGCTTAGAACAGATAAATGTGTGGATGTGCAGTTCTGTTTCTGAACAGAAACAAGTTATTGTATTTGGACCTAAAGAGGAACAATCTAGAGTCAATGGACAGCTTCAGTTATTACAGCTAAAAACTGGAGATCAGTACCGCCCAATTAGCCTACTTAATCAAGATTATAAAATCTTCACATCCATATTAGCCAAAAGACTAGAACATATCCTCCCAGAAATCATAAATTTAGACCAGACAGGGTTCATAAAGAAGAGACGAACCAGAGACAATATTAGAAGAACCCTAAATGTGATCAACCACATTAAGAAGACGTACAAAAAAGCAATAATATTGGAACTACACACATAAAAAGCATTCAGTAGACTGGTGGTTCTTATTCAGAGTCCTGTCCCAATTAAACTTTTCTAATAAATTTATTAAGATAATTCAGGAACTGTACAACAAACCTACAGGTAAGATTCAAATTAACGGGGGGCTATCAGAAGAAATAAAAATTGAGCAAGGGTGCAGACAAGGATGTTCCATGTCCCCTCTACTAGTCACCATATTTATTGAACCTTTAGCACAATGGATTAGGCAAAGCACCAAAATACACGGCATAAAAATAAACCATAATGAACCAAAATTAGTGCTCTTTGCGGATTATATTTTAGTCTACTTAGCAAGACCCCAGGAATCCCTCCCAGAATTACATAAAATCTTGATGGAATGTGGGAAATTTTCAGGTTATAAACTGAATTCCCATAAATCTCAAGTCTTGACATTCAAATATTCACCCAACAATATTGACAAAGAAAATTTCAAAATAAATTGGAACATGGACTCATACTTGGGAGTAACCATTTCAAAAGACCCAAGGAATATTGTCTCAGCAAACTATGACCCATTAATGACTAAAATAAAAAATGATATATCCAGATGGAACTTGTTGCCCTATCTGGATCTCATGCAAAGAGTAGGAGCTTTTTTGATAGTTTGAAGCTATCAAAATGATGATGCTGCCAAAACTACTTTCCTTTTTTCAGACACTACAAAAGCAGAACCAAGCAAATCTATGTTCCAAGAAATTGACAAACTGATTTCAAGATTTATTTGGCAAGGGAAACAGCCAAGGACTAGATTTAAAACTTTACAGCTGAATAAAAGTAAAGGAAGCCTTTCACTCCCGAACATGAGTAACTACTACAAAGCAGCACAAATAAATCCATTGGTGGAGATGTGTGACTCCTCCTACAAAGCAAAATGGAAGGAGATTGAATGTACAAGCAGTGGTATCCCCTTACAAGCAGCAATTGGAAATATAGATTTAATAAAAGACCTTAAAGAACTCAATCCATGTTCAGAAACAGCATTTAAGAGCTGGTTAAAATTAGTTGAAGACAATAAAGAGTCATGTTTACCAATCAGATGGATATCATATGATCAAGATTTTACCCCAAATAAAACAGATAATACTTTTAAAAAATTGATTGAAAAGGGTTTGGTAAAATTTATATCATAAAGGGTGTCTGAGGATCTTTCAAGATATTAAGCAAAAATATGGTATTGATAACAGAGACTTTTTCCGTTATCTACAAATCCGCCATTATTTAGACAAAACAAATAAAGAAGACCCAAACAGATCATTTGTTGGCATATTGAATATTTTCTAAAATCGTATCAATCAACTTCCATTAATAAATTAACATTCAAAATGTATAATGAACTACAAAACCTGGAAGGAGGGGATACATTATATATAAAGGAGAGATGGGACAAGTTCACATTGAAGACTGGTTAGACATTTTGAATAACTGTTGGAGATGTACATCATCACTAACATATAGGGAATTTGCTTGGAAGACGGTTACAACCTTCTTTAAAACACCAGCTCAGAGGGACAGAAATGCAGATAGAACGTGCTGGAGGTTATGTGGATCGAAACAAGCTGGCCATTTTCATATTTTATAACCCTACGCTATCTTCTTATTGGGGGATAATTAAACAAAGTGTGGAGACTGTTATTGGGGCCAATTTCGCTCTAAACTTTGAGACTATGTTCTTGGGCAAACGACCAGACTGTGTAAAGGGACACTGTAAAACATGCATATTCAAAATAATGCTAATAGCAAGTCAAAAAGCAATTATTCGGAAATGGATGACTGATAAAGTGCCCACATTTGAAAAGGGATGACCACACACATTTATTTGACCAAGACTGGACAAATATCATTATTTGACCAAGACTGGACAAATATTATCTAAGACATTTGCAAGATGGAGGAACTGACATTTGCATTGAAACTGGAGAGACAAATTTGAAAAATGTTGGACCCAATGGTGGACTTTCATGAACACCAGATCTGAAACTAATAAAGTGAGGAGACACCCATTGTTTCTTAGCTACTCTGTTGAACCATTTGTTTTAGGATTCGGAAAAGTTATACTGATGTGATATTGACTTGTTCATTCTTTTTCCTCCCTATTCTTCTGAGAGAAGTTGAGGGGAAGAGGAGGGAAGAAGGGGGGAAAAAATGGAACACTAAATACCGGAGATGGGATAATCACAAGAAGGGGTACATCATATTAATATAACAAACTGAATAGATGATTGTATAAGACTATACAACCTTTTGTGAAAAGATTAGATGCATTCTTTATGTTGTTCCTTAATAAAAATTTAAATTTAAAAAAAAAAAAAAAAAAAAAAAAAAAACTGGAGATTAGGCCTGAAACCTGGGAGTAGTGATGGACTCTGACCTGAACTTTCAGAGCCACATAAAGTTACAAAGTCGGCCTTCTATCACATGAAGAACATTTCCGGGATTAGAGGACTAATGTCCCAGCAAAACCTAGAGAAACTCATCCATGGGTTTATCTGTAGTCACATTGTTTACTACAACAGTGTCTTCACAGGTCTGCTGCTGATCCAGAATGTTGTTGCTGGCATTCTCACTATAACCAAGAGGATAAAGCACATCTACCCAGTTCTAAAGTCTTTCCTTTGGCTTCCTGTTGCTCAAATAATAGACTTTAAAATACTGTTGTAAGTTTATAAATCACTGAACAGCTTAGCACCACAATACATTAAAGACCTGCTCTAGATGTCTCAGGTCTTCTGGTTTTGCTCTGCATCCCCATAACCAGAATCAAACATGAAGAAGCAGCGATAAGCTTCTTTGTACCACAAATCTGGAATAGACTTCCAGAAAATTGCAATCTAAAATAAAAACCGACCAGTTTAGAGTTGCTTTCGAACCATAAATGAAACATTGACCAACAATTTTATGTGTATGCATAAAAATTTTATGTTTGTCACTTGTTTCTCAATTATTGTTTTTATGACTTTTTATTTTTATGTTTTTATGATGTAAAGCATTTGAACTGCCTTGTTGCTGACATGTGCTACGCAAATAAACTTGACTTATTTATTGACTGATTGATACTGTTATACATTTTGTTCATCCGTGTCATGTGTCTGCATTCTATAAGAAAAATACACCTAGACAAATTTTAGATGCTGTGTACTGGAAACAAATGACTTGACTTTAGTAGAACATAATCAGCACTTGATGGAAATGAAATACAAGAAAAGGTGACAAAATACTGAATAGGGGAATGGACAGACAGATAGATGTAATTTTTAAACAGCAGGATATCAATCCTGATATCTAAAAGTTCCTGTCTTTATTCAGAACATCAAAAATGCACCAAATTCTAGACTTTTCCGGACTCTATACAGAAACAAAGTCAAACTTGTGGAAAGCTGTTCCTTAAAAACACTTTGTCCTGCTTTTACTGTAACTATCCAGTGGAAATACTTAATAACTGTATGTTCCAGTTATACTTACTGGCAGTTCATACTCACTGGCAGTTTTATGACCTCACAGAGTTGCACTGATTGACTCACCCTCTCTGTCTCCTGTTCTCTCAGCACTCTTATTGGCAACGCCAGCAGTCCCAGTGCACCATGGGAGTTTGGCAAAATTCTTGAGTTCATAGTCTGGAGAATTTGAGGAAAAAGAGGTGAGAAACTTCCAGATTTGTTCTGGAGAAGCTCCACAGATATGTAGGACTAACGCTGAGTGGATTACCTTTGTATCCGCATCTCCCTTCTGTCGGAGGTAGACCCGATTTCCTGATAAGTCCGTCACACTAATGAAGTCTCCCTCCAGAGGCGGACGCCTCAGAACACACCTGGATGGTGGGGGCGATGTGACGGGCCGCGTGGGTGTCTCTGGGATCTCAGCCAAGCCACTGATATCCAACACAGCAGGAGTAGACCTACAGCACAAACCGATCCCTCTCATTTCCATTTAGACATGCAGCATGAAACTTTTTCATCTGAAGCTGAACATCTGTCTCCCTCCTCTTTGTGCAATTTTCCAATCCCAACATTAAGTTCTGATTGATACCTGAAAGTGTTTGACGGCTCATAATGCTCAGGGGAGGATGGAGGTGTGATGTTATCATCCTGTGACAGGACATTCCTCTCCTGAGTTTGGGATGCATTGAAAAGACGCTTAACAACACCTGTATCTTGCTTCTGCCGCTTTGCTTTAGGAGCTGCAAGAATTTAACTTTCAATCAGTTTACATTAATAATAAACATAGTGAATAACATTTAAAGGTTGAACTTACTGCTGGGCTGATTATCCAGAAGGTGCTGTATGTCTGAAATGTCGTCTCCCTGGACATGTTTCAGACATTGGGCTGGCTGGGAGGTTTTCTCTAAAAGATTAAATTACAATGTGCCATTTTCTTGGCTTATTAATTGTATAAATAATACATAATAAATTCAAATTATAAATACAGAATATCAAACCAATGTTTTATCTTTAAACTGTTCAGCTTAAAACTCAAATTGATTTCACAAACTGGGTCGAATGTTAAGGCTATCTTTTATAGTAGCTTTTCATAAATGGTTGGAATTTTTTTTTCCATTTCTCCAGACAGAACTGATATAACCAAGATTTCAAGAAATCAATGCGATTTCTTTGATTTTGTTTTAAACTACTTTGTATATATGATCAGTATTACAGTCTTTTGGAAAGAGTTGTTTTCTTAAAATATGTCTAAATATATATAGATATGCCTTAATTTCCTTTAATGTTTTTCACAAATCAGGACAGATCTGATTTTTACCAAATGGTTTAAAGCCTTAGGCAATCTCAGTGTGTGAAGACTTACAATTTTTAAGTAAGCTACTGTTTTCTGAAAATACAAAATTTTCCTCTTTTTATCCAGGCATTAGGGTTAAGGTTACCCTAACCTTAGGATAAATATTTTTTATAATCCTGAAATGACCTAAATATGAAAAGTTAGTCTGATCTGATTTACTGTTAAGCTGTGAGAAAGAAAACAATGTGTTTATGAGCTTCTTTTTAATCAGTGAATATAAATATGTGTTTTTAACTCCAAGTCTTCTATGATAGTGTTTCTCAACCCTGGTCCTCCAGGCGCACTGCCTGGCAGGATTTAGGTGTTTCCTTGCTACAGCACATATGATTTCAACTTATGGCTGATTAACAAGCTTTTGTTGAGGTGGAATCATCTGAATTAGGTGTCTTCAATCAGGAAAATATCTCTATGGTATAGTACAAACTAAGCTATATGTTCATAGAATCAGAGTGATAGAGAGAAAAAAGCTTGATTAAACCTGCAAAAACATGGTCGCAAAAGGTTTACAAAAACATAATAAAATATAAAACAGTTTGCTTACTTTGCCATTAAAATAAATTTGCCATCAAATTACATAAATTAACTGTTCACTCAATTAGTTTTATTTAGAATAGAAATATCCATTACTGTCCCACATTGTGCAGAGGAATAAAATTATATTGACAGTTAATATTTGTGTTGTTTGGTTGTTTTGCACTAAGGCTTGCTTTTATCAAAAGGGAAATGTATTGTGTCACTTTGACCTGGAAAATCAAGAAGAAATTCGGATTTGGAGACATGTGGAAATAATAATTGCTAAGCTGCTGTAAACACCCATGTAGCCAGACCTTGAAATGCCACTGCTGTGGACAATCCCGGGAAACTCTCACATATGGGCATATCTGAGTATAAATACGTCGTGTTCGCAGCTAGAGCTGAGGTTTTCTGTGAGAATATGTGATTTGGGTAATGCAGGTGCGCCCAGAACCCTCCAACGTTGGCCCAAATAAAGGAGTCCGGCGTGATGATTTTTTTTATTATTATTAGCCACTTTTTTAGTCCCCGGCAAGAGGAATTACAAGTTTTAAAGAGAAGCCAGTAAATTTGCATCTTAAACATTCACGGTTAATGAACAAAGCCGCGACCACCACAGCTACTATTTAGAGCTGGTTGTATAATTTAAGGACTCACCCTCCATCTGAGCTAACACTTCGAGCTCGTCGGCAAACTCCTCCTCGAATTGGTCTTCAGTCTCAAAAAGTTCGTCGTATTCGTCCATTTTCGATTGTGTGACAGCAAAATACAATCTGAAAAACAACGGCTGCTATATCCAGCCCCTAAAAAAAAAACAAAGAAACTGTTGTTTTCATCGATGTTTTAAATTTAGCTTAAGTGGCAGCATACTTTACAGAGGGATGTTCGCGGTCATTTTTGTTGGGATGTTTTGCATCCGGGTAACTCGACTGACCTTACACCCGATTGGCTTCTTCTTCTTCTATAGCGTTTTCTAGCAGTTTACAAACTTTGTGTATTGCCGCCATCAACTGGACGGAGATGTAATTCAGAAATTCATTTTTCTTATATATCTTCAAATCTTAAAATAACTAAATTACAAACATATACACTCACACACACATAAATGCATACTAAACTCTTTCAGCTAATTTTGTATATTTTAAATATTTAATAAATGCTTGAATTATATCATGTGATTGATGCTTCCCTAATAAATTAGCCAGTTACTGAACTCCCCATTACCGTTTCCAATTCTTTTCCCTTATATATATATATATACATATATATATATATATACACATATATATATATATATATATACATAATCATGTATGATGATGTTGATGCATCAAACATTGATGCATCAAATGTTTTACCATTTGATGCATCTGTATATATTTGTGTAATATTTTCATACATTATTTCTAAACACTACTGAATAATTTTATAAAAACCTCCACATATATATAAATATATATATTTGTGTCATATATA